>LPNX010317278.1:361368-423309 GCA_001517045.1 Pseudotsuga menziesii | reverse complement strand
TCTTAGGACAGTCTTTTGCAAAGTGTCCTATCTCATCACATGTATAACATCTTAATCTAGATAGATCTCTTTTAGGATGAGAGTTCTTACCTTTGGAGTAATGTTTTTTTCTTCTTTCCTTCTTGGAGTGAGCTGTGAGGGCTTGATCTTCACTTCCCATCTTTTCTTCTCGAGCTACTATCCGAGCTTCTTCTTGAGAACATTCTTCCCATAGTCTGTTGAATTTGACTAGCTTCTTTCTAGCACAGATTCCTTGAATGAAGGCATCCCATGACCTAGGGAGGCCATTCAAAGTAGTCATGACAATCTCTGCATTTTCCACTTCTTCATCAACAGCTTCTAATTGTCCTTTGATTTGAGAAACCCTTGTGAAGTATGACTGGATAGTTTCTGCATTCTGAATCTTCACATTCTTCAGTTGGTTCCTCAGGGTCATCTTTCGATTGATGTTCTTTCCTTCAAACAATTTGGTTAGGGCATCAAACATAGCTTTAGGTGTCTTGAGAGAGGACACCTGAGGGATAAGATTATCCTTGATAGAATCAGCAATGATCCTCTTTGCCATAACCATCTTCTTCTTATGAAGAGCCTTTTCCTCATCTCTCTCTGGAACTGGAACCTCCTCATGAATGTAGGAGTCTAATTCATTCTCTTCCAGGACCAGGGAGATCCTATACTTCCAAGATCGGAAGTTATCATCCCCCTCAAGCTTTTCATCAAGCTTGGTATGATGAGACATCTTTAAATAAGAACCTCAAATGGAAATACAAAAGATTTTAGATCTTACCAGGTTCAAGATGTCAAATCTAAAACTTGAGCAGAAATCCTGCAGAGCTGGTTCAGGAGCAACAAGGGTTTTGATTTCCTGGAGTTCTGTCCACCCAAATGCCTTCAAATTTGTTCCTAACTTCGATTTTGGAGAGGAGAACAATCCAGGCCTGGGCTCACTGAAAAATTCCTCTTCTGCAAAAAGCCCTAATTTCCGACCCTAGTGACAGGTCCAAAACTGAAAAACCTCAGAATTGAATTATGTTTCAACAGAAAGATGCGCCCTAGGGAGGAGAGTAAGTCCACCTTACTTTTTCTGAAAATAAGTGGAGAAAGATCCACAAACAAGGAATCCCTAGCCTCCGCAGTTGCACAGTGTCTTCTTCTCAGGTTAGCTCTGATACCATGTTAGTTTTTCAACATTTAAGCTAGCATTATGTTAAGATATTTTCACTAAGAGAATAACAAGCACAACAATAACATAAGCACATCACAAGGGACAAGAGACACAAATATTTTTCCTCGGGGAAACCATAAAGGAGAAAACCCCGCAACTTCCTCTAAGATAGTATCACCACAAGATGTGAAACCCAAAACAGTAAGATGACCTCCCAACACGACAGCAGCCTTCTGTCTTTTGTCAAGCCAAAGTATTTCCTTCTCCAAAGGTGCGCCACACTTGAGAGAGCAAGTGATGTAATTCACAAGTGATAAATAGAGAGACTCTCACACTCTATTTATATTCATCCGTTCACTTGAGTTGCCATTTCACACGTAGGCTCAACCTAATAATTACTACTCGAGCCTACACCTTAATTAGTGTATAATAACTCAAGTGCCCCAAAACTGTGGGGACTTACCTAATGACTTGATATGACTTGATTACATTATTAATCCTCCCGATCGGAACATCGGGGCATGACCACATGACTCAAATACATAATAGAAGCATCCCAGAATAAACATCGGGTTACAATACATAGAAGAATACATTCCGAAGTTACATATACATCAACATACACCACTCAACTGTGTTGTTTTGAAACTATTCACTAAATGATCACATGGATTAGTTGTGTGGCCAAAAAACCAATATCCTATGTGACACATTCCTAGCAAGAAAACCTATGTGCAAGTCCATGCGGTTTTTCCCTAAAAAACTATGTGGACAGTTGAAAACCCTTTCAACGCATTGTATGGGCTATTAAGACACCAAATGAGAAAATTAATTCACCAAAAATTAAGAGAACCATTTGGTGACTTACCTAGAGCTCGTAGAATCAAAATCCACTGGTCGAATCTCCTAAAATTGGAAAAAAATATCCTAGGGAATCAACAACTTGAAAAGTGGGACATACTCCTATTTATAGGCAATTGGCCCAATTTTCAATAGTCCCATTCGGGAAATACATAGCTATGTTTGACGAACCGTTAGCATCATTGTGATCAACATTGAGAGCTCTTTAGTATGCTACCACCTATTTTGTTTCCCTCGAAACATCATCCGAGACCTATTTTCGTCCATTTCTCCAAGTACATTCAATGTCTTGTCAGTTATTGATGCACTTTCAAATTTCTTATCATGAACATTATTATGCTTTGGTATTTGCATCATGTGTTCAAGAGTTTTCAAGACGTATGTTCACCATCACAAATGATGCATGGGCCCCACTCATAGGTATATTATCTCAACCTTGTATGTAGGAAATGTAACCCCTATGTTTACATTGTACTTATCCAGTGATCCCATTGATATCTCTAAGGTCCCATTCCATGATAAAAAATCATCACCAATGTTGTTATCGAGAGCTGGCATGATTTCCCCATGGGTGTGCACACCATTACAACCTCCTCAAACTTTGACACCCATTATCAAACCATCAAGCACGTGGAATTCGATAATTCACCAAATTTCTAAGTTAAAACCACGACTCATCACCTTGCATCTTGTCAGTCATAACCCCTAGATTCCTTGGCACAAAGTTACGATTATGATTCATAGATATCCTTTCATTCCCATCATGAGAAAAGTACCATCTAATTTTTTCTTCATATCATCAACCCTCGAGAACACCATACAATGGCCCCACCCTCTAAATACACTAATATCGTTCATTCATTCCCGTGGGGATGTTATGCATGGCATGTATTCATTGGAAACATATATTCTCACAACCACATGATTCTTTTTGTATAAATTGGTTCCTCGATTCACTCAAAATTGTGGGAACCCCATCACATTATTATTTTGAAAGCACCCCCTGGTCACCCTTAATCGATGTACTTGATTCCATTCAACGCAAACACCTTCAGTTTTGTCATCCAGACCCCATACCCCATCATTATAGTGTATATGATAAAACACCCATTTGCAGTCTGTCCTCCCTCGTTACACCTTGCATTACCACTTGAAGTATGTTGTCATATTCCACTCACCTAGTTTATGCTAATCAAGGGAAGTCATCAGTCCCACACTTATCAACCGATCTTTTCTAATTTCTATTGGTGTCCTAGCTGGTGAAAAATGATTTTGTTTTTCATGATAAGACCCTCATCTTACCACTTTATTCAACTCTCATTGATGTCATATCACTTCATTTTGAGAGTTGAAGTAGTCAAGATTGTACCTTGGGTTCCCTTCTCATCAAAATAAGGGATCACCTTGAACTAAGTATAGAAGTAATTAGTGCTCCCTAGCTCAGTGGTATCCCCTATGCTCAACATCAACAAGTTCATCGCATCAGGGGGAGTCATAGATTCTGACGGTAACAATGTTCACATTTATGACTAATAATAATTACTAATCTAGCCTAAACAAGTTTCCCACTTGATAGCTTCATCATTATTCAGGTCCCCCACTCCAATCGGTTGTTCACAATAATCTCCAGTTCTACTTATTCAACATCAACAACATCATCAATAGTCCAAGACACATTTACTCAGATAGAGATCAAATCCACCTTCATCATCGTATCAACAGTTCATAGAGATGACCCCTCGGTATCCTCTTATTGTAATAATGTTTAAAAAAAAAATCACAACCATAGGGATGCCTATATTGTTTGTATAAACCATTATTATTTGTCACCTATCAGTAACTTGCTTCAACGGCCATCACCAACACCCTCCCTATGAGTAAATACTTTACTCTCAACAATTGCAAGCTTACTATCAAATTCTGGAATATCAACATGAGGGAAAGAAACGATGATGCATTTTGGTTGTATAGTTCCTTTCTAACCTTACACATCAGGGGGCATTTGTTATCGCCTAAATATCGTACACATGTGACATTTCAACTGATAGTGTAGAGGGACATCATCAACATACAACATGCAGCTCATCAACAACATCCTCGTCAAAATTACTATGAGAATTGAACCTTACAATGATAAAGTCAACTATTATGTACAATCACACGAATTTTTATTTTGAAATCCACATTGATATGTGTGACTAATTGTTATGAAACCCACGCGGATAATCCTTCAAAACCTGTGTAGTTTTACTAGAAGTGAGAACATTATCCTTCCACGATGCATTCAAGGCTCACAGAAACAGTTATTGACTCCAAATTTTTGAATTAGGCTCCTAACATTCTTGGGAGCATTCAATATCCCCCGTCTTGTACTTGGAGGACCGCTTCATGAGATGGAGCATTCACATTGGAAACTAGATGTTTCAAGACCTCCATCTAGCTTATAAAAGAAATCCAAGAGCATCCATTCAACAAGGAGAAATATAGAGCAAGGTTATGCTGCAAGAATTGGTTTGATAGATCATCTTCCATCCCCTTTCATATCATCATTTGGCATTCAACGCTCCATTTCCTTCTTCCTCAAGGGCCATTGTTTTTCCTAATTATTCCAAGTTGGTTATCAAGCAATTGAGAGTTCAAAAGTACCCTTCCATAAGGGATATTTTTGGATTCCATTGAATCTACATTCTCCTTGGTGACATCATTTGTAATATGCTTTTCTTTTGGGTAAATAATTTATGGTTGAAACAAACTCTCTCTCTCTCTTTGTCTTTTTATGCTATTTAGCACTTGTCAATCTTCCTTTTAGTTGTTTATTTTTGTTTTTTTTGTCTATTTGTGTATGGTATACTAACCCACAGTGATATTCTTTCCTTGGATACAACTAGCAAGGATAGTAGGGAATATTGCTTACCCTTGTGACATTTTTCCCTCATCAACCATTACCCTTAATTAATAAGCAACTTTGGCAATGGTGTATCCTTGATTTTGACCATTAAAGCTATGAAAAATCAAGGATTTGGGTAGTGGTTCTTAATAGTCACCTTTAATAAAAATAATAAGCACCTATCATGATATTCATGTCCCATCTCACAAAGTATCCTTTAGTTAAAGTGAAGGATCATTCTCATTTTTCCCAAGGGAATAACACCAATGGTGATATTTTTTTCCCCAAAATATCACCAAAATATCACCATAGATATCCTTTGGAAATGATCAATAAGTTGTCATTATTGTTCCCAAGGGAATACAACCTATGGAAATGGTCTTTTCTAGACACCAAAATTCTTCTACGACGACATTTTAGGATTATTGTAAACTATCCTAAGGGAGTAAATATGACAATGGTGAAAACCCCTCACTAAAGAGGTAGTTTTTTATGGTCATGACCTGTCACCAAAGGGGATTTTGGTGACATCTAATTGAATCCTTGGGACATTAGAGATGACAAACTATGACATCACCAATTTTTTTTAATGACTACATTATCAACAGTTGTAGACTATTTTCATAGGGTAGCAATGGCCATGTTCTTGTGATAATCACCATTGGCTCAAAACTTTCAATGATTTTTTTTGGAAACATTAACTTTTCGGCCACTAGGATCCTTTTGATTGTCAAAATTAACACTATGGACAACTTTGGCACAACACCAATGATCAATAGCTTAATTTTGGAGTTAAAAACAAATAACTAGATAAGGAAAAAATTGGTTGCAATTCAAACTTTCTTATCTTAGGATTTGCATAATGTTGAACTTCAAGAAGCAACCAAATGAATAACAAATTATAATTATGTGGAGGAATATTGTTCTTGTGGAGCTAAAATTTGTTCTTATCTATAATGGAGCACAAAAGGGAATGAACCTATCAAGAATTATTTTGATTATCTTGGGCATAAAAATATGTTTAAATAATTGCAGGATTGAATAATCCCAGTGGTGTTCCTATTGAAGGCTTGGAAAAAAACTATAAGATGTTTAAACTACATTTGCATACCTTTTGTCAAGAATACCATGATATAAAGTTTTTAGGTTCCCTGAAATGTTTGTCGAAAAGTATTCCCTCCTAATATATGGAGCATTTAGCAAGATATGCTTGACATAGATATTTCATAAGAGGAGCATATTGAATATCTAAAAACATGAAAATTGGTAAATCCTCAAGTTTGTATCACTTTCCAATTTCATTTTTCAAGAAGATGTGGAATGTAGTCAATGATTATATGTTATGGATAGAGCAAGAGTTGTTTTAGACAAGAAGAATAAACAAATTCCAAAATTAATGTTTGATAAAACAAATTCATGAATCCTAAGAATGTTATTGGATAGGTAATCATCTCATGGTACCCAATTATATTTTTCAACTTATCTTATAGGATATTGGTTTTCATTGAGGTCTAGCATGAGTGGTTAATACAAAGCATTTTTATCCCACCCGCATAGGTTTTATTTCTTCTTGTAACATGCTCCCTCATTTGATAATTTTCCTCTACAAAGAGGCATAACATGCGGATGGGGCCAAGTGCAATCCAAGGACAAATTTGTCATATTAGATTCCCCCAATCACAACCACATTGCCAAAATATCCTTTCTCAAGTCCATGGGTGAAATTCAAGGTGTTGACCAATTACTTAAAAAAATCATTTGCACTAAAATTTTCACTTTGAGAATATGAAGCATATTGCCTTTAAAATTATCAAACATAAACAAACTAGATTTATTTGAAGCTAGGTCCATCCTTGGCATTGTCCACAGCTTTGGAAAGAGTTGAATGAGCTTAGGAAATATTGGTTGAGATGGGGCTATAGGTGGATACATGGGGTTCCTTTTTATATAAATTTCTCCATCTCATTTGTGATTGGTGGATAACAATATTCAATTTAAAAAAAAGATGTTTGTTTAGATAATTTTGTCTTTTGTTACTAAAATTTATCATTATGTGCCTTGTTAGTTTTCTTTTGTTGCTCAATTTGGTTGTTTACAGGTTTTTCTAGTTGAAATTTGGGGGTGAACATGCTTTTCCTATGGCTCCATGGAGCATATATACCTTTCCCAAACAACATGTAGGACTTGGTTTGACTAATAATATATTGCAAGGATCCTCCTATCGAAAAAATGATTATTGATATCACTTATTGGTAAGAAATCTTGGGAAAAAATGAACATATACAAAATTATCGAAAGAAAACATAAATTCAAATCAAGGGACTAATTAGTATTGGCTTGTTGGTTTAGTGAAAGTGAGGTGTTATTATTGATCACACTATGTTTCAAGTCTCTCCAATTACATGCTCATGTTAGTGTTTACACTAATTATTTCAAAAATAGGTGGGTATTAAGGCCCTAACCGTAATTCATTATTAGTATATTAGTTATGGTTAGGTCGGCTTAATGGTAAGTTACATCATGCTCACTTCATCTCATAATTATAATAAAGGAAATTCATTTGTATAGTCATCTCATCTTGCCTTGTGCATTGGATACATTGTAAAATGAATTTTCCCTCTCAAACAGGCCTATTATTCATTGAATATTTATTGTTTTGAAGGTATGGAGCTAATTTTATTTCTATAATTTATGTTATTTGGAGAATTTGGTTCATAACATTTGGTATCAAATATTAAGGTTATTTTGGTGGGATATTTCAAAATGACTCATATAATGAAGTTCACTATAATTTTTTTTGTGGTAAGAATTTTAGGTTTTGGTTAACTATAGTTTAAGAGTCATAGTATGTGGAAGTTATGGCTTTGGACTAGTCCAAAAACTAGTATCAAAAAAGTATTCCAAGTAAAAATATCATATATTAAGATTTCAAACTGCAATTTGAGTTGCACCAATTGCATGGAATACTAAAAGTTCATAGTATTTCATATGAAAATTTCAAAAGTAGATATAGAAAATTGGGAATGTAGCATGATGTACAACCAAACTCTCCTATAAGGAAAAAAACAACAAGTTGTGGGAAATTTAACATAACTTTCTCTAGGAAATTCAAAAGTTGTTGAAACCTATGGCATTGCAAAGAATATATATGGGCTACAACTATCAGAGTTTTAAAAAGGTATGTAACTTACAATTGACATAAATTTTGATTGGAAGATCTATCTGAGGTGATTCAAAAAGTGTGATAAAGTTAAAATATCAATTACCTATAGGTAAACATTATTGTTGCCCCAAATAGAAAAGGGTGGTGCAAAAGTTGCTACACCAAATAAACCTATAGAGAGCTCAACTTTGACCCATGAAGAAAATGAAGAAAAATATAACTAATTATCCAATTTGAAGAACAAATTTAACGAATTGAATGAAAGGTCAATGACACATGTTCAATTGGTAAACACACAAAAAAAAATAGAAAAAAGATGGAAACCATTAATTGAAAATGGAAATGATAAACCAAATGGTTGTACAAACCCTAGAGGAGAGGCTCCCTAAAAGTGATAATGTGACCCAAGGAATTCATGCAAATAAATATAGTACTCGTGTCGAAAAACCTTCCATTAATACACATTTTTCATGAGGATTTAACCCTAATATTGGAGCTAATTAGGGGTGTTTTCCTAAGGGTATTCATTTCCCCAAGGTTGAATTAAGAAAGTTTGATGGAACATATGGATTTACATGGGTGATTGAAATAGAGCAATGCTTTGAATTCCATAATATTATGGATGATAAAGAAAGGATTTCCTTAACAACTTTGTATTTTGAGACAAAAACATATTAATGATATCAATGAGTAGCTAAAAGGGATCCTCCTTCTTATCATTATAAGAGGGGTATCTTGTAAAGAGACCTAGAAGCACAATATGGTAAAGTTTGGGAATAATATTACTTTGTTCAATTGACAAAAATCAAGCACTTATGTGATGTTAAATATTATAATTCAAAATTTTAGGTATTGTCCACATAGATGGATAACATAATTGACCAACTGATATATATTGAAATATTACATGGGTAGATTAAAAGAAGACATTAAACACGAGTGTTGCTTAAAACGTCCTAAAATTGTTATGGAATCTATGCAACATGCTTGTCATAATAAATCCAAGTATAGGGATACACACAAGTCTATCATTGGAACATATGCAGGAAGTAGAGATAAAATTTCTCTCATAGAGAAACCTTATCTCAAACTATTTGAATATCATAGAAATAAATGGATGAAAGAGGAGAAAAATGATTATGTTTTGGTTGTAATATAAAATGGTTGAAAGGGAAAATTTTCAAGAAACAAAAATTTTCACCTTAGAGTATAAACAGGAGGAGGAAACAGAGGCATCCACACAAATCATGTGAAACAAAAAGAGTAGGGAACATATGTAGAAATTTTGCACAACATATATCTAGACTCATGTGAAATATAAACACATGCATTGGTAGGTGTGTTGGAACCTCAAACCACCAAGATTGTAGGATACATTGCAAAGCAAATAGTCGTAGTACTTATTGATTCAGGTCATACACATAAATTAATTGATAAAAGATTAACAAAGTGACTCAATTGTTGTGTATCAGTGAGAAATTTTCAAATATTGGTTTCTAATAGAGGAAAAGTTGATTATGGAGGGAAATTCCATAACATTAAATTTAGTATGGGATACTACAATTTATCAAGATCTATGTATAACATTCCTATGCAAGGGGTAGATGTTGTTCTAAGGATTCAATGGTTGATAAAATTAGGCGTGGTTTCTAGAAACTATAATAAATTATTCATTAGATTTAAATTGAAATAAATTCAATATGGACTGGAAGGGTTGAACTCTCCACCCTCTCAGATAATCAATTACCATAGAATCTAAATTCTCCTAAAATAGGGTTGTCCTAGAGTTATTGCTAGACTTTATTATGTGGAAGTGAAGCATAAAATGAAAATATTCCAAATTAATTAAAATGTACCACCATGGAGCCTTATAAGATATTCCTAAGATCCTACCTCCATCTAGAGACCATGAACTCCAAATTAAACTAATTTCTAAAAGTTCTCCTAATAAAAAGCCTTCTACATATCCACATCAACAAAAATGGGAGAGAAAAAATGGTACAAGACATGTTGGATGCAAGTATTATTCAACCAAGTAGGATCTAATTTTTATCACTAGAAGTGATGGTGAGAAGAAAAAATAATTTATGGAGGATGTGTCCTCATTACAAATATCTAAACAAAATCATCATTAAGGATAAATTCTCTAGCGCAAATATTGATGACTTATTAGATGAGCTTCGATGTTCCACTTATTTCACAAAGTAAAATCTTAAATTATGAAATGACTAAATCAATTAAGAGAAGAAGACGTTGCTAAAACATCTTTTATAACAAACGAAGGGAAGTATGAGTTCTTGGTCACGCATTTTGGATTGACCAATGTTCCTTCTACTTTTCAAAGCCTTGTGAACAAAGTTTTTTTAACTCATTTTAGAAAGTTTGTGTTGGTTTTATTTGATTATATACTTATTTATTTCAAATCACGGGAATAACACATTAAACATGTGGATCAAGTCCTACAAATTCTTGATTATAATAATCAATTGTACGTAAAAGGTCCAAATGTGCTTTTGGGAAATAATAAGTAGAATATTTGCAGCATCCTGTTTTAAGGGAAGGAGTCAAGGTGGACACTCAAAATATTCAATCTATCACAAAATGACTCATTCCTAATAACATCAAGAGTACTAGAGGAATTTTTGGTCTTATAGGATATTAGAAGAATTTTGTTAAGATTTATGCGTGCATTATAAACCCACTCACGTCTCTCTTAAAGAAAAAATCCATTTGTATAGAATAAAGAGGTGACCTTGGCATTCTCACTCTTAAAGGATGCTATGTATT
The DNA here is from genome assembly GCA_001517045.1 of Pseudotsuga menziesii. Lineage (NCBI taxonomy): Eukaryota > Viridiplantae > Streptophyta > Pinopsida > Pinales > Pinaceae > Pseudotsuga > Pseudotsuga menziesii. Next base: position 412,446 of record LPNX010317278.1, on the reverse strand, counting down.
CTACACCAGTATTGGCAACACTTAATTTTGGTAATAGTTGAACGTGATGCATTAGAAAAAGGAATTAGAGCAATATTTATGCAATAAGGGAGATCGGTGGCTTTTGAAAGTAAACAATTGAAGGGAAAGCCTTGGCGAAGTCTACATATGAAAAAGAAATGGAATCAATTTATGATGCAATAAAAAAATAGTGATAATATCTCATGGGAGGCATTTTCAGGTCAAAATAGATCATGATAGCCAAAAGTAAATTTTGGATCAAATATTGTCATTAAAAGAACAACAAAAATGGGTAGAAAAATGAAAAGGTTTCATTTTGTAATTATTGAAAAGAAAGGGAAGGACAATGCGGTAATAGATATTCTTTCCATGATAGAATAAGCCTCCAATTTATTCTCCATTACATCTTCCATTATTATGTGGTTGGAAGACGATCACTATGAATGACAAGAAGACAATAGTACTAAACATAAAATACAATGTACAAAAGAAGGGAAGAGCTATATAGAACATTTGGAGTGGAAAATAGGTATTCGTTGGTACAAGGGTACAATATTTTTATGCCATCAATCAAATTTTGAACAAAAATATTAAGCAAGTCTCATAAATTTTCAATGGAAGGGCATTCAAGGTTCCTTAAAACATGTCAAAGAAGAAAAGAAATGAACAAAGATATTAAATTTTTTGTAAAACAGTGTTAGGCGTGCGAGAGAGATAAAGGAGAGATAATCAAGCCTCCAAAGTTACTTCAAAATTTAAACATACCTTATCAAAGATGGAAAGAGATTTCGCTAGACTTCATTATGAGTTTACAAAAATTAGAAGGTAAGGATGTCATTTTGATGTCGTGGATAGACCCACAAAATATGCACATTTTTGTGGAATTCAAAGTACATACACTACAAGCTAAGTGGCATAGGTGTTCATGAAGGAAATTAACAGACTTCTTGGATTTCCTAAAGTAATAGTCAATGATAGAGATCCAAAATTCATAAGAAATCTTTGGAAAGAGATATGGAAGATGAGGGGAAACAACACTACAAATTTGATTTCAACAAATGATTCACAAATAGATGGTCAACTAAATAGTTAACACTTGTTTAGAGGGTTATCTTCATTGCTATCCTTCTTAAAATCAATCTCAATGGTTCAAGTGACTTCCTCTAGCAAAATGTCGATGTAATACCACCATTTGAACATCTACTAAGATTCATCCATTTGAATTTATGGTTATCCATCTCCTAGTATCACAACCTTTTTGTAGAAAACATTCAAATGACGTAGAACTGAATGAAACAACAAGTAGATCCACATTGGAATGAAAGTGAATTTGAGGAGGGTAGTTAGGTATTTTTGAGATTACAACCTTATAAGCAATCTACTCTCAAACAAAATAATAATAATAAAGAACTAGATCCAAAATTTTAAGGATCCTAGAAGATTCTTTGCAAGACTGGAGAAGTGACTTATGAACCTAAATTTTCTTTCTTCTCTCATTCATAAGGTTTTTCATGTATCTTGATTTAAAAAGGCTATTGGACCAATTATGCCAATGTAAAAAAAACTTCCCAAATTAGAGGAAGAAGGGAAGTTTATTCTTGAACCAAATTTTTTTATTAATCAACATTTTCTATCTCTTCATAATAGAAACATTATGGAGTACCTAATCAAGTGGACGGATATTCCTCCAAAAGAATCCACATGGGAAATGACAATTCATGAAGAAAACCCCTCCGTTACAATCTTTGAGGTATTTTTTTTTTAAAGAGGGGGAGTTATGTGAAGGCCCTAACCATCATTCATTATTAGTATATTAGTTATGGTATGACATAATGGTATGTTACATCATGATCACTTCATCTCTTATTTATAATAAAGGAGATTCATTTGTATAGTCATCTCATCTTGTCTTGTTAATTGGATACATTGTGAAATGCCTTGGGAATTCAATACATTGTGAAAGAAGGTTTCCCTCTCGAAGAGGCTTACTCTTTGAGAATTGGGAGAATTTGGTTCATAACATGGTACTAGACGCAAGTCCCAAAGAACAAAAGTAAAGTAATCCCCTTTCCCAACCTCACCCTCATGTGGCCTCTTAGTCAAAGGGTGACTTCTATAGCATGGTGAGACATCCTTCCCTATAAATGTCTCATGTAGAAAAGTGTTTTCTTGCTTCTGTTCAATGTGGCATTGTCACCCAGTGCTTCCATCCAAGCAATAGGTAGCCACTAAACCGACCATTAAAGCATTGTTCCTCAAGAGACCATTTCACCACAATAACACAAAGATGGTCTTCCATATAGGCCCACTGAATGAATTAAATGCATACATGGTAAAAAAATAAAATGAAATAACAAGAATTTAAACATATCACATACAATGTACAAAAAAATAATATTTCCATAACAAAAAATGACATTAAATTTCAAATTCACAAACAAATCCATAACACTTATCTTTAAACATAATATAGTCTAAAAGGCTAGTTGTATGTGGACAATTTTCCGCCCAATCATATGCATCTAATGAAAATTCCACCCCCAATCCAAGCTATGAGGAAACCAAGGCAAAGGAACCAAGCTATGAGCTTCTATCTCACTCAACCCAACCCATTTGCTCTCACAACTCAACCAATCTACTCATTGCAGAGCACTCCAAGCATCTCATCCAACCATGAAACAACCATGACACTCTCTTCTACTACCTTACACAACACAAGAACAATATTCTCTTTCTCTGCTCGATAGTGCGTCGAGGATATACCTTCCAATGCTCTTCAATACAAACAAAATAAGTCCAATATATTGAATGTGCGTGGCTATCATAAGACAAAATAATAGCATACTAGGTAAGGGCTTCCTAATTGCTTGCCAAACCTTTATGCTCACTTGTAGCAATGGATCTCTCATCCTAGGTCTCCAATTATGCTTTCTCATAGTTAATTTTGTCTATTTTTAGATTAGTCTATGATTAGCAAGGGAAAATGTAGCATAAAAAGTGTAAATAATGAACGTGAAAGAATGGTGACAAAACAAATGCTAAATAGAGAGTTGAGAGAAATGATGGTTGTCATTCCAACAAGAAAACAAAGCACTCTTATGATTCCCCATAATGATTGTTTCAACCCACGATTCAATAACAATGTGAGAATACTTCCCCACCAATCTCTACATGCACTTAATGATTAGACTTGCAATTCAATGGAGGTGGATTAATTAAGGAACTAAATGGGAAAATATATGGAATCTTACACTAGCATTTGTTCATAGAGGATCTCTTCCACATATGCTTCCTTCTTGTATCGCCTCCGGTGGAATCATAACCCCTCTTGTGCACTTCACAACCATCTAGTATCGTTATAAATTATATTCCATCATTTAAAATTTATATAGCTTGAGTTTGTTTTGGAAATCCTACCACATGGCCCATCTAAGTATGTTTAAATAATTTGCAAGCGTCAAGCCTTTTCCTTGAGCCTAGTTCTAGGAATATATACAAACATATTTACAAAATTTATACATAGGATTCATTGGTTTAAACCCACATGAATTGTTTCTTATCATTATAATCATGCACTTACAATTTATAGATAATCTCTAGGCTCAAGGAATATTGTTATAGCTGATTTTACCACTCTAGGTGAATCACACTTGTATGGCCTTCCCCTGTCCCTCTGCAGACTCCTTAGACCCCTTAGACCATTTTTTGTCATTTGATGTTTCCTTGACCATCCCTAAAAACATGTGAAAATTCATATAAGCGACTTTTAAACCCCTAATTGCGTATATACGTGGGTTTGACCCCTAAAACCGTGTACATCGGGATGTGTGCATAATCCAAATCCTTTTGGAGTTTTCCTTGACATGGATCCGACTCACTTGACTCCTGGCCTTCCATATGCCTTGAGATCACTCGGATTCGACCTTTCATTACCCCTTTGAAAAGCTATATAAGGAAATATTTGGTACATTGAAGGCATAAGAGAGAATTGAGAGCAAAGAAACTATAGTCCATTGTTTCTGGAACTTATGCTTGAGTCTGCATCCCTTTGTCCCTTGGAGCACTTTTGTGTTCTTCCCAAGCTTGCCTTTTGCTTGTGATCTTGCTATCAAGAGATGGAGGATTGAGGTGGTGGAGGCCCAAGTGGGGGATTCAGTTTATCCGATTCGCAGACATGCTGACAGAGGTTGTATCCATTGTAATCTCTGATTTTATATTAATAGAAATATCTTTTCCTATCCAATAATGTATGTTTGAATGAATATCTCATCCATGGGTGATTTCAAATGCTTGTACATTGTTGATTATATATGATAGAATAGATCTAACACCAATATATATAGTATGCTTGTCTTGTTTACTTGTTGTTGAGGAAGTGATTGATCAATTCAAGCTGAAGTTGAAAAGCTCAATGAGGATCTACTTCAACCATCCGGAATAAGGTACGAGGTCTGATCCTTTAGTGTTAGATATTTAATTTCTATTGCATATTGGAAATGATTGATTTATGGAGTCAAGCTATCTGTTGTGGTACCCCAAGCCATAGGAATTTCTCTCTGTAACAGAATTGATGACTCCACTGGGAGTTCCTAGTAGTTGTCCTTTGGGGGTTTTCTATCAGCATTCAATGACTTTGAATTTCTCTTTTTCCATTAGAGGAAATTTCAACTCAAAATGGGCCTCCTAAAATGAATTAATAAAATAATAGTTAAAATAATAAAATAATATTTATTAATTTTGGAGGAAGGAAAGAAAAAAACTACTTTTTTGTTTGTATTTTTGACATATCTCCTCGTATTTTTACTCAAATTTCGATCGAGAGAGCTCGTTGGATGTGGAATTAAATTCCACATCCAACGAGTACTCACTCAGCATACTTTTGATGGACCTCACTACCCCAAAAACAAGAAATACCTGAAAAAATGGAATGATGACATCATCATTCCATTTTTTTAGGTATTTATTGTTTTTGGGGTAGCGGGGTCCGTCAAAAGTATGCTGAGTGGGTACTCGTTGGATACAGAATTTAATTCCGCATCCAATGAGCTCTCTCGATCGAAATTTGAGTAAAAACACGGGGAGATATGTCAAAAATACAAACAAAAAAAGTAGTTTTTTTTATGATACCTATCCCCAAATTTATATTAAAAAAGTGTTTAAGACCTATACGGTATTTCAAATTTAAAAAAATTTCATTGGCTAACACATGATGACATGGAATTTGAATAAAAGTTAAAAGGCCCATTTTGAGTTGAAATTTCCTCTAATGCTCTTGTTTCTTTGTTGGGTCTGGGGGTATGTTTGCCTAGTAGTATCTGATTGGTGTGAAGTTTGTCTCAGCTTGTTTGTTTGCCTTTATTTTTATGCACCTTTCTTCCTGTATGCGAGTTTTTAACTCACAGTTGCATATATACGCGGTTTTCACTGCTATTTCCGCGTACACACGCGGGTTTACTGCAAACAGTGATGTATGCCCTTAGTTTTGCCTTCTAGAGGAAGATGAATGGTTGCTGGGTGAATTATGATGATTGCTGAGTCTCCTTTGATGCTGCTAGAGTCTGTATACACCTCTATTTCTGCCCAGAGACGTTTTTTTAGGGTAAATTTTCTTTTTTAAGAATGTTCTTGTCATTGCATTTTCGATTTTTTGTTTTGGGATTAGTGCATTACACTTCTTTTACCTTAATTCTTTGCTTGGGTACTGCTTGAGTGTCCTTTCAGAGTCTGGGGGTTGTAGAGCCATTATTTTGCTTTTATATCTCATTTTTATTTCAAAAAATCCAAAAATATTTGCTTATCATCATGCATTGCATATTGCATTTCGCATTGTACTTGCACTAGATTTGCTTTGGAGTATTAGTCATGATTTCATATAGGAAAGCTTGCATTTGTCATTTGAAGAAAAATTGTGCATTTCACGTAGCAGCATACCCTATTTTTCATGGACACAATGCATTTGCATTGATTGTTAGGTGTGCATTTTACTTCATGTTGTGTCATAATGCCATTAGTTGCATAGCCATATACCTATTTTGAGTAATAAAGCCAATTAAAATCAATGCTTAAATTAAAATGAACTACACTATTTTATTTGATAGGGTTCACCAAAAAGATTAGGTTTTAGGGTCTTGGAATAGTTCATTGTAAGTAAATTCTCCAAGACCACTAAACAGCAATATGTATGTGTCTGTCCAAGTGAGTGTGTGAAAGTCTTTGGTATAACCAGTGTTTTTCAGGATCCTCCTCTCAAAAGGGAGTTAAGATCAAAAGGGAGTTAAGCACGAGGCAGTGTGAGCGGTTATTGATTGGGATGACCCCTAGTCATAACTGAGTAGCACCGGAGATATTTCTAGGATTGTATTCGTATCTGGGGCTCTTTCGAGAGTTTCAGGCTTTGCTACCTTGCCCATACGGTCAATCCCGTCTGCGAGTGTCCGCATGAGCATTGATTATATTGAGGTGACCTTAGTGGCCTTACCTAGGATATCGAGGGGGTACTTTTCACGGGTTATTCTGCGGGTGTCCCGGCCAGGTTGGGGTAGGATAGCACAGTCGCTTTACGTGTTGAAGCTGAGGGCCATAATAATTGGTTACGTACCTCCGTTTGTTGTGTATGGGAGTCTCAAGCCTCTCCTAGGCGAGACATACCTGCTTCATTCGAGAGCTCACTTATCCTACCCTTGATTGCTTGTGTTTGGATTTAGATTTTATTGGTGATTGCTTTGTGCATGTTAGCTTTCCTAGGGTTTGCATAGATAGAGAGTCTTTTATATTTTTTGAGTGATTGTGGATTCGGGTGCGGCTCCTCGTCGTTCTCATCGTTTAGCAGGACTTCCGCCTTCTACGTCTCCTCCTCCTTTGGGAGAGAGAAATAGACAGTCCAGGTGGACTACTTCGCACATTGATTCACACACCATGGGAGACCAAGTTGAAGGTATTCCTAAACCACCCTCTCCCATTCAAGTGGAAGATGGGGAGTTTACTCCGAACTATGATCCTTCACCTAACTTAACTGAGTTAGGTCCTGTGATTTCTAAGATAGGTACATTTCAAGATAGACCTACTTACTCTAGGGTTGATTCCCCAGTGACGCATCGCTGATATGGAATGTTGGAGGATGACGAGACTCATTTTAAACCCGCGAGCACTAGTTATGGTAGTTATGGTATGTCTGGTTTTCCCACACATGATTTGGAATTTCATGTTGAATCTGAGTTTGAGCCTAGCACTATGCCTGGTGTCACTCTCATTCCTTACCATGCGGAGAGGTTTGGGAGCACAAGTCACATTGCACCTTCCATCCCGGCGGTGGAAGCTGCATCGCATATTCCTCCTAGGTCTAGGGTTAGTGATCCTATTAGGATACCAGATCCGAGACGAGTGACTATAGGGAATAACACGTACATAATTACACAGGTCCCTCTGTCCTCTGTCCCTAGTTCTTTGAATGTTCTCCCTCCACCTCATTCACATGGTCCTTCGGGCCGAAACGCTGCTACGAGTCATGTCCGTACTGCGGTTACTAGACTAGTTGTGTCTCAATTTTACATGTCGCCTGTTGCTTCAGGAGGTTATGTTCATAGTTATAGAGGTCATGTTACTACTTCCGGAGCGTATATTCCTACTTCCGGTATGTATATTCCTACTTTCTGAGTGTATATTTATACTTACGGAGTGTCTCATGGGACATCGCATGCGATGACTTATGGACCTTATTATGGGACGCAGTATGGACAAGGTTCTTCACCTTATGGGGGCGTCTATCAATAGCCTACTTACTCTCCAAATTACGGCTTTGTAGCTCCGAATAGTCAAGGTACACCACACTATGGTGCTTCCATGCCACCCTATACGGATCAAACGGGAGGAGGGAGCTATGGCCAAGGCCATGGTGGTAATTGTTAGTTTTTCAACATTAAGCTAGCATTATTAGGATCTTTAACTGAGAGAATAACAAGTACAGCAATCAAACACAAGAGACAATGAACACAGTGTTTTTCCTCAGGGAAACCATAAAGGAGAAAACCCCGCAACTTCCTCAAAGATAGAATCAGCACCAAAATAGTAAGTGATCTCCCAATAGCAGTAATATTCTTCTTGACTAGCCCTAGTGTCTTCTCCTTCCTCAACTATGCACTACACTTGAGTGTGTATGACTTGTGTGATAAATAGAGACTCCAGTTCTCTATTTATACTAATCTCGACATGACTAAAACCCTACTAGGGCCAACCTCTACTAAGAGAGTCTAATAACCCTAGTGCCCCGGAACTGCGGGGATTTTAACATTTAGAAAATTGGAGGGTTACCCACCATGACTTGACATGACTTGTTTACATTATTGATCCTCTCGATCGGAACATCGGGGCATGACAACATGACTCAAATACATAATAGATACATCCCGGAATAAACATCGGGTTACAATACATAAGATACATAGATGAATACATTCCGAAGTTACAAATACATCAACAGTAATCAGACCTATGTGAATCAGAACTATCAGGGAGCGGTCCATCGACCTCATCATCCTAGGCTCCCTTTCCTCACAACACTGAATCTTCCTGACTTGTCAAGATTGACGAACGATCCTATAGCTCATGACCCGGCTTGGCCGACTATCCCTACTAAGCTTGCCTCAGACATACCCAAATTCGAGGGAAAACCGGGAGAGGATCCGAGCGAACATGTTACTACCTTTCACCTATGGTGCTCTCCGAATTCCTTACATCAGGACTCAATCCGTTTGAGACTATTTTAACGCACCCTTACAAGGCCTGCCGGGAAATGGTATATAGAGCTACCTAGGGGAGCATTCGCTTTGTTCGATGAACTAATGATGCCTTTTCTTAACCACTTCCAGCTACCAATGCGCTATGATGTCGGTACTGAACTCTTGTCGATATTTTGGTAGGATAAAGCCACACATATCTCGGATCATATCCAAGAGTGGCGTAGACGGAAGAGGTTGATTAAAGCCTTTATACCGCTGGAATTCCTCCTTGAATGGTTCCTTAAGTCGTTATTGCCGTATATAGTGAAGGATGTTTCTACATCCGGAGTGCAAAATGAGGAACAAACCATTTTTAGGGCACAGAAACTGGACTTGATTTATGTCAGTCCAGTTTGTTATATGAGATCATTCCCAATGCCCCGCGTTCTAGTTTCGACTCCAAAGTTAAACCTGGACCACATGCCGATGGCATTGTTGGTTGTGCGAGTGCTAAACCTGCAGATTCGGTTGCGAAACAAGTTAGTCAATTGTCAATCAACCAATCTGCTTTGGGACAAGCCACGGCTTTGTCTCAACCTGCCCAAACGGCGAGTGTGCTTTCAGTGCAATCGTCGAACCAGAAGGGTAACCAGCAGCCCGAACAGAATAAAAAGAAGGGTAAGAATAATCATAAGGGTGGGAATAGGAACAAAAATGCTAATAATAATGACAATAATGCCCGTAATGTTGGGGGGGACAAGCAAGTTAAACGTAAGGTTAAGTTCCCTTGCAAGTTGTGTAAGGACGATCACTTCACTTACTTGTGCCCTTGTATCGATGAATCTTCGAGATTCTTAGCACAGGGCCCAGCTATGTTGACTAACCCTTTACCTCACAATCAAAATATGAACTCGAGGACCCATGATCAGTCTGGTGGTGATCAAGATCCACCGGAGGGTATTGGTCATGGTTGCATTAACATGGTTCGTGCTGCAAAAGTTGTGACCCGTGCAAAGGACTATGGTTCGTCACAACCCAGCCCAGGAAAGGAGCCTGATCCACCAAGGACCCCTTTGCGTATTGAAAAACTAGTGGATAAACCTAAAGCTGCACCTCACATTCCTAAGGGAGTCCTTAAGCATTTGGGGCATAATCCTAATACCCGAGCCGCCTAGAACTATTCAGTTGTCAAGGATTTGGGCCATACTCCTTGTGCGATGTCTGCACTGGAAGTGCTTCAGAGTTGTTTTTCGTAAAGGAAGGCTTTGCTTTCTACCCTTGGTGTGAATGATGATGATTCTTCCTCTGTGATTAAATTTGAAACTGCAGGACTTCAGCTTCACTTACCTTACTATGTGTCTCTTTTGATTCACGTAGAATGTCTTAACATGACCGTCAAGCGCACTGTGATTGATGAAGGCGTTGCTGCTTCTGTGATGTCTTTATCATGTTGGAAAGGTTTAGGTTCCCCTGAGTTGTCTAAATCAATGACCATGTTAACTGCATTCGATGGGAGATCGTTTAGGCCGCACGGGATCCTTCCTTCCCTTAAGGTCCGTTTGGGAGGAAAGACCGTTGCGATAGAGGTCAAGGTGGTTGATTCACCCCTTGACTACAATCTCTTGCTGCGTAGAAATTGGATGTACAGTATGTAAGCCATAGCTTCTTCCCTATTTCACGTTGTGTGTTTTCCATTCAATAGGAAGATAGTTACGATTGATCAAACTTCATTCAAGAATCCGTAAGTTACATGGAAAACATATCTCCAACGATTCCTATCAATATCTCTCGCGATCTTGGCAGGATAGAGAATGTCTATATTGAGGCAGAATGTTCCCATGCTGAGATTCTAGAATACACCGAGCTGTTTAAAGAATTTCGTGATATCTTTGCTTGGTCTTACGATGAAATGCCAGGTATCGACCCTCGCATTGTCGAACACGAGATTAATACTTATCCCAACGCTAAGCCTGTTCGACAACGCTTATGTGCGGTGAATCCTAGGAAAGCACCCGCGATTAAGGCAGAGATAGAGAAACTGTTGAAAGCTGGTTTTATCTATCCCATTCCCTTGACGGAGTGGGTTTCGAACCCCATTCTGGTGGATAAGAAGCAAGGAGCGATCTGCATATGTACTGATTTCTGTGATTTGAATCGAGCTTGTCCTAAGGACAGTTTCTCCACACCATTTATTGATCAAATTTTGGATGAGTGTGCGGGTAGCGAGGTTTTTTCCTTCATGGATGGCTTTTCCGAATATAATCAGATACAAATTAATCCTGAGGACCAACATAAGACCGCATTTATTTGTCCTTAGGGAATTTTTGCATATCGAAAAATGCCTTTTGGCCTTAAAAACGCCAGAGCTACTTTTCAGCGAGCAATGACCTTCATTTTCCACGATCTCAAGTCGATTATCGAAGTATTTTTAGATGACCTTGCTGCTCATTCTCGTATGAGAATGCGTCATTCATATCATTTGAGATTGGTATTCGAAAGGTGTCACCATTACTTGGTTAGGTTAAATCCTCACAAGTGCATCTTTTGTGTGAAGTCAGGTCGCTTATTAGGATTCATCGTTTCTAAGGAGGGTATAAGAGTCGACCCTTTGAAGGTTGAGGCAATACTTCAGTTGTCTCCCTCGAAAAATATTCGTCATCTTCAATGTTTGCAAGGCATGGAAAACTTCTTACAGAGATTCATTGTCAATTTTGCCAATTTGACTAGAGGCTTCATGCATCTTTTGAAGAAGGACACTACCTTTTGTTGGAATGAGCGAGCCCAGGAGTCCTTTGATGCGCTCAAACGAGCCCTAGCATCGACCCCGATGATTAGTCCCCCAGACTATAGCCGTGATTTTCTACTTTATGTGGTCGCGTCCATGGAGACGATTGGTATGGTTTTGGTTCAAGAGGATGAGGAGCTCCAAGAGCAAGTCATATACTATCTGAGCCGAAATCTTATTGACGTGGAGATTCGTTATTCTCATGTTGAGAAGCTTGCCTTGGCTACCATACATGCGGTTCAACGATTGAGACATTATATTCTCCTTTGCTAGACCTTGGTTGTAGCCCATGTCAATCTGTTTCAATTCATCCTCACTCGAAGGATGATTGGGGGAAAATATAATAAATGAATTGTCATCCTGCAAGAATTCGATCTCGAGTTTGTTTCGGCGAAATCAAAGAAATCGTTAATTTTTGCAGAGCTTATATCGGATTTCCCAAGCGAGGCCGAGGAGTTGGTTTGTGAAGATACATTTATCGATGAGCACATATTCTTAATCTCAACTTTAGACCCATGGTATGGGGATATCATTATATATCTACAAACGTTGAAGGTCCCCACTCACCTCTCACTAGAGGAACAACGACGATTACGTCACCTGTCTAAGAATTACCTCATAGTGGATAACACTTTATACTGTCGTGGGGTAGATTCCATTTTACGTCATTGTTTAACTCATGAAGATGATGAGGTAGTGATGAATGATTGCCACGGAGGGGTGTGTGGTGGTCATTTATCTGGGCTTTCTACAGCCCAAAAAATATTAAGAGCAGGTTATTTCTGCCTGTTGATCTTTAAATATTGTGTCGATGCGGTCAAGAGGTGCCACCCTTGCCCGGTTTTTGCACGTAATATGTGTTCGAAACCTGCCCCATTACATCCCATCATCACCGCCGGTCCCTTCACTAAGTGGGGGCTTGATTTTATGGATTGCAACCCAGCTTCAGCTGGGGGGCATCATCATATCATAGTGGCTGTTGATTACTTCACGAAATGGGCTGAGGCTATGCCTACAGTTAAATCCAATGGTGAGACAGCCGCGCACTTCGTATTCAACCAGATTATTACTCAGTTCGGGATTCCGAAAGAGCTTGTCACGGACCATGGCTCGCACTTTCAGAATCATATGATGGAAGATCTAGCATCAAAGTTAGGGTACAAGCAAGAGCATTCCTCCTCTTACTACCCTTAAGCGAATGGACAAGTCGAAGCAGTGAATAAATCACTCAAATCCATTCTCCAATGAACCATCGCACAAAGCAAGAATAATTGGCACATTATGTTATATCCTGCTTTGTGGGCATATAGAACCGCTGTTAAGACTGCCATGGGTTTTTCTTCATATCAACTTGTACATGGAGTGGAGTCGGTATTGCCGATTGAATGCGAGATTCCTTCTTTGAAACTAGCTGTAGAGCTCTTGCCAGACACTTCCCCATTGGAGGAGCATTTGGTCCACCTTGAGCAACTTGATGAGCAGCGTCGAGATGCCTTGGTGGTTCTAGAAGTAAATAAATGTCGCGTAAAGGTCTAGTACGATAAGTCTGTCCGTCCAAGGAGGTTTAGTGAGGGAGACTTGGTCCTTTTGTGGGATCAACCGAAAGAACCCTTGGGGGCAGGAAATTTTAACCCTATGTGGCGTGGTCCTTACGTCGTCAAACGCGTGTTAGAGAAGGGCACTTATGAGTTAGTGGATTATGAGGGAACGGCCTTAGCGGAGCCTAGGAATGGGCTCTATCTCAAGAAGTACTATGCATGATTTTCAGCCAAGGCTGGTTATTGTATATTATTGTATAGTTTTGTATAGTTAGGTCTTTTTCTTATGGGGATCGGGTTTGTGATTAGTTTTTGTTTATTTTGGCAGATGTTGTAATGCCCCGGTTTTGACCCCGTTACATTAGATGTATATGATGTATATATTGTAATGATCGTGGTGTGGAGCTAAAGGCCAAGGCCCCACCATTGATTAGTTATGCTATGTTTGGGATTTAAATCGTCACCGATTGAATATCGGGGCGTGCGGCACATATTAGTTTCTGCATCATGTAAATATGCATCTATAATTAATTAAAATGAACACAACTAGCTACGGCCGCGGCAACTAAATCGAATGGGGCATGATCTTCCAAGGGTAAGGATGTGGGGAAATTGTCCAACTTTAGCCAATAAGGGAAAATACCCATGTGACTTCTTCTTGTCTTTACCCAACCACTTTCATTGAAGAAAGACTGCTGGTGGTTGAGGCAGTTATTGCATGGAAGGGGAAGAGTATGGGAAACCAATTTCGAATTGGGCAGAGACCCATTTTTGGAAAAACGTGTTCTGACTTCCTGGGCAAGGAAAGGGCCCAAAATCGTATGCCATTCTGCTATGCATTCACGTTTTTGAGTTTTCTCACGTTTTGGGGAGCAGCTGGAGTTTCCTGTGTGTTTTTCCTTCCACGTTTTTGGTTGTGGCTTCATTTTTCCCATGGATTGGAGGTCGTTTTTGTAATGCCAGGGCCTGGGTTGTCTTCCTCACATTTTTGGGAGCTGCTGGTGCATTTCCCATTCACGTTTTTGTGAATTCATGTGTTTTTACCATGGCTGGGAAGAGCCATTCCCGTTTTTTACTGTCTCAGCAATTATTGGCCTCACGCACAGGCTATTTGGGACGTTTTTTCCCTGCTGTGAGTTGGTTTCCTTGATAAGCTTCAGGATGGTGTGTTTCCCCCCATGTTGTGAGCCGTTTTTGCTGTTACGTATGGGGCTGTGTAATTCGTTTTTACTGTTCAAGCTGTGTTAGCTAAATTGGTTTCCTGAGTGCAATGGTTGGTCCTTGGACTGTGTGAGGAGTGAGGATTTTGGCTTGGTTGCTTGATAAACCTGGTGCTAGAAACCACACAGACAAAACTAGAGGGTTGGCCTTCTTCTCCATCACCCCTGAATAGCACTGAAAGGGAATGCAGGGCCTGAGGGACTGTGTAGCAGAGAAGGGACTGATTCCTTTTGTTGGGTGTGGATGGGTGTGTTAGAGGTCAGGCTAGTTTTGGTGTAGGTGTTCTTGGCTCTGTAGTGAGCTCACCAGCTTAGCAAATTGCCTTCTCCAGCTCCTTAATGGCCTGATAAACCCAACTTGGTTGGCTTGGCTATGTTTTGGTTACCTTTGGCTATGTGTCAGTCTGCTAGTTCCCTTATTCCTTGGAGAATCATGCCCAGCTCGGGGGTGGCAGCGTTGCTGAGAAATTGATGAGCACGCTGGCCTATGGTTGGGTGGAACGTTGCAGCGGCGTAGCTGGTTGCGGAGCAAAGCTTTCATAAGATAAGTGATCTTGTACATTTTACCTCTGCAATTCTTAATTTACTGATAATGAAAATGAAATGAACATGTTGAATGAATGCATGTCTGAATGCTGTTATTTTCCGCTGTGTATAATAATTAAATTGCATCTGTGAATGATTAATAATTCTGGGTGCATAATTTAGTTCAAATTCGCTTAAGCATTCTGTTCTAGGCGATTTTACTTCCTGTACATGTTCATGAGGCTGTTAGTATGCTTGGTTAAAGCCATGGATCGCGTCCTCCTTGCCGGTCGGAGGCATGGGGACGTGACAGATGTCAATGGAATCTTCCACCTACATAGGATTCGCAGATGGTGCGAGCCATCACACTCAACACTCAGCCTCTACTGCTTGGGTGATTTATACTCCCATGGGTTAGGTACTGTTTTCAGGAGGCGTATGTCTACAGCCATCTTCCAACAATGTTGTTGAATATAGTGTTGTTATTGAACTTCTATGGGATGCTATTTTACATGGTGTTCTCTCTCTTGAGGTACGTCTTGATTCGGAGTTCGTAGTGTCACAGCTTAATGGTTTGTACCATGTTAGAGATCTGACGTTATTAAGAAGATTCTTACATGTGAGATTATTAGAATGACAATTTGACAACATAACATACATACATATTCCAATAATTAATAATCAAGTTGCTGACTCATATGCTAACTACGTGTTAGATTGGCATCTGTTTCATACACAATAAACTCATCACAAACACAAATTTTTACACATATAAATAAATAAACCGATCATCATAAAAGTTTTTATATACATCCAAAATGTGGTAAAACATAGTGTCATAATATAAAAATGGGGCTCTTGAGCCACCAAAATATAATACACAGTAATACAAAATGTATCACTCCCAGGTATCTAAGCCTGTGGAGGAGGGGGGGGTTGTGATCATGGAACGTCACTACGGCTCTAGCTAGCCATCGAAATAATCGCACCCATGCTTGTGGTACACCCACCACCTGGCGTTGCATAGCCTCAGGCAAGTCCTCGACTTGCACCATGGAAACTCTGTGTGTCAACCTCACAAAGTTGGTATGAATGCTCTGGAGCGTCCGCTCCGCATCCACACCCGTGATAGCATCTCCTCTTCCCCTCCGTCTATGACAAGGGAAGCCTTCAGGCCGTCGTGGTCCCACATCTGCATGTATATGGTAGATGTCACTATTTATTGTCACCCAAAAACATGTCTTTTGATTTCATATAATTAGAAAACACAAAAAAAAAAAATAACTCAAAAATTTAAAGAGAGAGTCGAGATTCGTTACCTATGTCACTCTATGCTGATCCTGGTGGTAGCGGCATGTCTGGGTCCCCCCGGAAATCTATCCTCGCATAAGGGTAGTCATCGATGGCAACTATCTGTCGTCGCCACCATGGAAAGAACTCGGCTGGATAGGGTTTGGACACCCTACCTCCCTCCAGTCTGCGCATCGCATCCGCCCAACGCCGTTGGGCCGGATTTCAAACCCCGTGTAGAAGAACGTCAACTTTGGGGCTCAATCCTGGAACACGCTCGAAGAAAAACGTGCTCAGTATATTGCTGAAACCGAAGTTCCACACTCTGCCCAGCTTACACTCACTGAGCTGATGTTTCATGTTGCTTAGTAGTGTAGTGCTCCAGTCATATACTGTGAGTCTCATGCACTCCACTACATAGAACATCAGAGGCCGCGAGGCCTGGTGGAGTGAAGCCAAGCTTTCTATCCTGCCCAGTGTCAGTAGGATGGCCTTTAGGCCCAGCACCTGTATAGATTTGGTTGGGATTTGACTCCCCACCTTCTCCGTGTCTGGATAGTAATACACCGCAATGTACTCATCTATAGTCAGGCCACCTCCGGGCCCGCAAGATCGTAGGTTCACTACTTCCCCCCGTCGGGAAAGTTCAGTAATAAAGTATATGTCCTCCACCTCTATGGTGAGGGACATCCCATCTATCTGGAAGGACTCTGTGTCTGGATCCCAGTAATCCACCAGCATCTGCAATAGTCCTGGTTTGGCCCTTAAGCCACCAAGACACCGAAATTTGTAGAGCCCACATGCACGTAGCGCTTGTTGAGCCATTAAATCGGCCCTTACTGCCTCCTCTACATCACCATGTTCACGTTCTCTCCATTCTAGGACCATCCTACACAAAAAAGTACAAGTTTTCCCATTAGAATACTTAAAAAACCTCATGCGCAGCCGCATACGCGAATGTTTGCCAAATAGCCGCGTATGTACGTGGGTTTAGGGGCATTTTTCATGTATAGCCAGCCCTATACACGAGAAAACCCTCAATTTTCATGTGGGCCGCAGTGCCTATTTTTGAGTGGCTTAGAAATCCCAAATAACCATGGAATTTGATAAAAATTGCATCAAAATGGAAGAGAAGAGCATGGGTAAGTACCTGGAAGAAACGGTAGTGGATTCCACCGGCTGGATCTCTTGGAATTCGCTGTTGAAAATCTGAGCTCAATTGGGTAAAAATTTCAAATGTTTTATAATGTTTTGAAATATTTACTATTTATAGAAATTTTTCAATTTTTTGAAAATTTTCACCCCCTTTCCTATAGTTTGGACCATTTCTAATCATTTAGGACTGTTTTTGACCTAATTTATGATGTAGGAGACCTTTTCGAGTGTCGTTTCAGGCGTTGGATTGACTCGTTTGTGCCGATCTCAGGTATCATGTCTAAACTGACATATAGGTTAGGTTTCATCACCGTTTGCATTTTGCATGACCTTATGACCGTTTCATTATAGCCTTAGGTACGAACCCACTCTGTTATGTCACGGAACCTTTTTGTTGTTTTAGAAGTGACATGATAAGAGTGGTAGAGCTTGAATTTACATGCGTACCCTAGTTAGCGCCTTATTTGCATTTGGTGTCCATACTGACGTTTTGTTTTTTAGGGTGTGGGAGTTCGTTGTATAGTATTTCCATGACATTTCGCAAGAACCTCATACTCCTCTTGATATTTTGCTGGCCTATTTCCCTCAGGACTCCCTTATGTCAAGTTATAATTGCATTATCATGAGCTTTGTCTGCCTTATTGAGCCTTACGTCGGCTTCCCTGACATTGAGCTTCAGCCATATAGCCTGAGCTTGTCTCATGTCTAGCCATGCAGAGTCGTTTTATATATCCTTTGCAGCTTGATTCCCTTTTTACCGGGAGGGGATTCTTCCCCCAGTGTCGCTATCCTACACATGTATCCTTGCATTGAGCATAGGTATGTTCCACTGCTTGGAACTAGTTTGTTTTCCTCTATGACGCTCGTCTCCTTTTAGTCTGTAACTATAAAGCCATTTTATTCTTTTTCAAGCTTTTTAAATATTTGAAAAAGTCCAAAAAAATAAAAAAAAATAAAAAGCCGGACAAGGAAATATGTTATCTTTGGCAGCTGTCAAGTCGTGTTGCCTTCGAACAGAACACTGTATATCACATCCGTTGGTTGGGTTTGTAGTTTGACTTTAGGAGCTGTACTCGTTTATCTGAGTTTATCTCCACTGACTGGTTAAGCTTCCAGTCCCCATGGAGCCTCTATCGATGCCTCCTGTGTCGCAGAGATGTCCCAGTTTCATATATCGAGTCTATGCTGCATTTATCTAAGTCACCATACACCGTTATGCTCTTGTTCGAAGGAAATTGAAACCTGAGTCGGCCATTCCTCAATTATATTGACTTTGCATGTCGGCCATTCCCGGTACAGTTACTGGTTCATGCACCTTATGATCGAGTCCTTTCACATTATACAGCTTTGCTGAGTACCTCTTGTTGGATGATGGGGGATGCCTTAATGCCCTCCTTCCAGCGGATTTCATCCCATCGAATTCAGATCATTTATTCTGGGATTGGAATCTAGAGTCATTTTTGAGTGCCTTGAAACTTGCAGTCATCTATGACAGGTTCTCTCGCCATCGACAGTCTTTGGAAATACATTAATGTCCCCCGATCGATGGATCCTTTCAAGTGTTCGACCTCAACACATTTATTCACACTCGTTAGTTTGCACTCTAGTACCTTGATTCCCATTTTCATGATCAGTGGGTGATCTCACGTCTGTTAACGGTATACATCAATGACCGGTAATCAGACGATGGACTACTATGTTCGACCTTGACACCTCTATTCACATAGTAGGACATGTACTCGTAGCGGTTTGTGTAAAAGACTTTCCAGATTTGTGACATCTCTTATATGCTACCTCCTTGATTGTGCCAATGTTCATGAGATTTCAGCTCTCGTGACTTGATTCCAGTATATGTCAGAGATTTCTAGCTATTATGGAGATCATGATCCTTTGTATATCTTCATCATGGAGATTCTAATCTATGTATATTGTACGTGGCGATGACCATTTATGTGATATTTTGTATCATGCCTATTCATGGCCATTGTACTCTTATGTATCTGAGACTGCTATATGTATTTGCAGTATGTGCAGAGTTGTATCATTGTACTATGTTGATTGGGTGGCTGGTCTTTCATTTGGGATCCTTCATCACTCCACTTCAGGGATGGACTTATAATGTATTTCGGCCATCGTATGACCCCTCTGACCTCACACATTAGAGGGCATCTGTTATAGCTGATTTTACCACTCTAGGTAAATCACACTTGTATGGCCTTCCCCTGTCCCTCTGCAGACTCCTTAGACCCCTGACCATTTTTTGTCCTTTGATGTTTCCTTGGCCATCCCTAAAAACATGTAAAAATTCATATACGCGACTTTTAAACCCCTAATCGCGTATATACGCGGGTTTGACCCCTAAAACCACGTGCATCAGGATGTGTGCATAATCCAAATCCTTTTGGAGTTTTCCTTGACATGGATCCGACTCACTTGACTCCTGGCCTTCCATATGCCTTGAGATCACTCGGATTCGACCTTTCATTACCCCTTTGAAAAGCTATATAAGGAACTCTTTGGTACATTGAAGGCATAAGAGAGAATTGAGAGCAAAGAAACTATAGTCCATTGTTGTCGGAACTTATGCTTGAGTCTGCATCCCTTTGTTCCTTGGAGCACTTTTGTGTTCTTCCCAAGCTTATCTTTTGCTTGTGAGCTTGCTATCGAAAGATGGAGGATTGAGGTGGTGGAGGCCCAAGTGGGAGATTCAGTTTCTCCGATTCGCAGACGTGCCGACAGGGGCTGTATCCATTGTAATCTCTGATTTTATATTAATAGAAATATCTTTTCCTGTCCAATAATGTATGTTTGAATGAATATTTCATCCATGGGTGATTTCAAATGCTTGTACATTGTTGATTATATATGATAGAATAGATCTAACACCAATATATATAGTATGCTTGTCTTGTTTACTTGTTGTTGAGGAAGTGATTGATCAATTCAAGCTGAAGTTGGAAAGCTCAACGGGGATCTACTTCAACCGTCTGGAATAAGGTATGAGGTCTGATCCTTTAGTGTTAGATATTTCATTTCTATTGCATATTGGCAATGATTGATTTCTGGAGTCAAGCTGTCTGTTGTGGTACCCCAAGCCATAGGAATTTCTCTCCGTAACAAATATATACAAACATATTTACAAAATTTATACATAGGAGTCATTTGTTTAAACCCACATGAATTGTTTCTTATCATTATCATCATGCATTTACAATTTATAGATAATCTGATCCAATGGGTCTTACTACATCCACAAGGAGCACTTAATGAAAAAACTTGAAGGCACTTTTCCCACTCAATGATGTATTTTTTTATCCAAGTGATTTTAAGATAAGTGGTTCTTATCCTTCAAATATTTTAGAAAGCATGGAAGCAAATGGTTTTAAGTCTTACCATGATTATTGGGATAGTCATAGTCTTAGGAGAGGTTTAACCTAGCTTCACAAACTATTTGGAACTTGAAAATTAAACATTATATTACTACTCACATGGGTAGGAACATTCCTAAAGGCTTTCAAAAAGGGATATTTAGATGGAGGGAACTATCATTTGGGAGAAACTGAAATTGGAAAAGCTCAATTGGTATTTCATGGGAACTCATATTCATTCGATAAGATTGTAATGTCCTATAAGAACTTTAGCAAATGATTCCCTTGGTATAAGTGTATAACTTTAGCATTCACACACTTGATCCTATTTATCATGATTAATGTTGGAATTATGGAAACCCAATTTGGATCTACCAACCAAATTGATCATATCAATTTCTTTGTAGAAAACTCCCTTTTCATTAAAAGTTGAATGGATATTGGCATCTCGATAGCGTTAAAGCTAAATGGATTAATTGCCTATCGAACTTATTAATTTAGCATTTACATATCGAAGTGTATAAATTTAACATTTACACACTAGATCTTATCTATTGTCATTGGTACTGGAATTATGGAAATCCAATTTGGATCTACCACAAAATCAATGATATCAATTTATAGATAGAAAACTCTTTAATTAAAAGTTGAATGGATGTTTGAATCTCTCACATTAAACATAAATGGATAAATCATCTACATATAATATGATCTTTTTAATTGTCCTTTAGAAGAGAATGTTTGTCGAGTTATTATTACCAAGGCCTTCCTTTTAAAGAGCCCTTGTGAATAACAGGTTTCAAAAACAACTTTTGCCTCTATTAGTTATTATTTTAAGGTCTTCCTTCAACTCTTGTCTCCATTAGTTGTTATTTTAAGGTCTTCCTTTCAAAGAGCCATTGTGATTGGCAGGTTTCATAACCAACTCTTGTATGCATTGTGGTGGTATAAACACTATTGCACTTTAAGAATGCCTAGACATTAAGTGTGGTTAACTTGGCATCAAATTTTCGTTTGTAAGATCAATTGGAAAGCTACTCATTGAGGTAATGTTGACTATAATGGTCCATCTCATTGTATTTGTGTTTAACTTTGTTTACCTTGTGAAAGCATTTGAGAAGTTGCTTTTAATGACTTCTATATGAGTTCAATGCAGAATTTAGAGTTACAAGGTTCTCTTTTTGAGGGATGTCAAAGGATGTTCATTAGAGGAAAAGTTTGATCACAAGTTGTTTTTTTAATGGCTTCTGGATGAGTTCAATGTACAATTTAGAGTTACAAGGTTCTCTCCTTTGGAGAGATGTTAAAGGATGTTCATTAGAAGAAAAGTTTGATCTCAAGATTTTTTTATTATCCTTTATGTAGACTTGCTCTTGAACATTGTGTAGAATACTTGGCATCAAATTTTCATTTGTAAGATCTAATTTGAAAGCGACGCTTTTAGGCAATGTTGCCACTATTGGACCATTTCATTGTATCCATGTTGTTTACCTTTAGGAATCTTCTCTGTGAAGCTATTTTTAATGTTGCTTCTTTAATGAGTTGAATGTAACCCCCCAAAAGGATGTTCATTGAAAGCAAAGTATACCTTCTGTTAAAAGAATGTTCATTGGAAGCAAACTATAGGCCACCATATGAAGGGTCCACCCTTGATGTTAAAGCCTTGATGTTAGAGATTGGAGTGAGAAAATTCCCAAGTTTCACACTAGCAAAGCATGCATAAACCACCTTTGTCTCACAATTGTTATCAATGTGGGATTATTCACAACACACTCTCTTCACACTAGTAAAGTAAATATTAATGACTAACAAAATCCCATCATAGGAATATGCCACTCTAATAATAACTTGTAGTGATTGTTTGTAATAAATCACATAGACAATAACCACAAGTAACAGAGAGCCCACAAGGAACACTAATATGATGGGTGATGTTAGTAGAGGAGCCAGGGAAGATGCTATCACATCAACCCACAGACTTGAATTGGTATAATATTTACAGGTCTGTAATAAAATCTCATAGCACGGTGCTTCTCTACTTCTCCATGTCTTCCAAAGAGGTCCAAACCCAAGGCGTTCCTACAACATATACACGTTATACCTGTATATTGATAAAAGCACACTGAAATTACAGATTTCTCAACCTTAAAACCGAGTAATGTCTTATATGGCTACAACAAATGCAACTCATGAGGATCAACACAACCCTATTGTTTCTTTTGAGTTCGTGCCAAAGAAAGTAGTCGCCTGATCCCTTCGGTCCACATCTGCTGATCTTTATCATTTCTGCACTCAAACTCCATAAGTCCTCGAGCTGTTTTAAGACCAAAATAACGTCTTTGTTCTCCTCCCTCTAATAAGTCTCTGCCAGGCCATGCTGGTATGTCTTTGCATACATCGTATACAATACCTGGCCACATGTTCAGTAAGTGCTTAGTTCTTAGAAGACATAGCAGACAGATTCCTAAAAACACCACCCCAGGAAGAAAATAGATATCTGAATGTTTACACCATACTTTAAAACGAAAGGGTTCATAAAGCTTCCCTACTTACTCTTTTTCTTCTTTGAGAATGTGCCACCAATGTGCTTGCTCTTGAGTTTCACCACCACCTGCATCGCATTCTGGACATTTAAGAAAACATATATCCACTATCAAAGGAGGACTATTACCCAAATTTCCATGCAAATGAGTTTGCTCACCAGATAGGATCCGAATCAAGCAACAAAGAAAAGAGAGACAGAATTTCATCAAGACAATGTCTACCTGCTATTGTGCTGGACTCAAATATGACATTAATTTAGATGAGAAAATACAAAACAAAAAAATGCTGCGTTCACCTGTGACCTCTTGTTGATATAAACCGCGACCTGTTTCCAGCGAATTGCACCTGAGACCAGGAAATATAATTAATCAGGTAAAACCCAAATTTATTCAAACTTCCCAAACATATATAATCTTGAATAATGGCACTACCTTTTCTTGTGCGTTTTAGAAGTTCAGCTCCTCTTTCGAGAAAATCCTGGGAACAGATCTCTGATTCATTGTCCTCAGAAGCTAACATTTCACTGAACCCAACAACCGGATTGGGCCCCTTCTCATATGGAATAACAGCTGCATGGTTCCATAATTCTCTCTGTGCTCTTGCTTTCAGAGTTGCCGCTCCACGCAGTGCTGGTTGGACAGAATGAAGATTTATGAGAGATTCCAGAAACATGCATCTCTTAAACTCTCAAGTTCTTAACTCCATACAAAAATTCCCAGTGCCAAGTTATCTATCCCTTAGAAGTTGATCAACATTGATTGCATATAGGAAGATCAGATTTAATGAAAGAATTCAGCAGCAACCCACAAACTTGTAAAAATACCTTGTGCAAGATCAAACAGAATTTTATTTAAGGCAACTTTGGCTGGAATTAGCAGATTCTAGTTTGGTCGTGCTAACATAAACTCTAATGTAATAGTGTAAATTATGTTCAGTGCAATCCATGAGTGCATTTTAACCTGGAAAGGTACTCTGTTTAGTTTCCCAAATGGATGCCAGTTGCTTGAAAGGAAGGTTCTTCAGGAAGAATTGAGTACCTGTGGCTGCCCCTGCAGTAAGGGTCATAATATCTCCAGGCTTTTTGACGTTGACTGCAGAGCTGACCACTGAAGCCATTTGTTCCCTATCTGCTCCCATACACTCTGCAATCTCAACGCACTGTGCTGCTACAAGCGCCGCTGCTGATGCAACTGCCGTACTTGTCTTTGATTCACTATTCCCAGTCCCACCACTACCAGATGAGGTAGCGGTTGCAGCTGCAACTGCAGCAACAGCAGAAGCTACACCAGCAACTGAAATTGCTGCATGGACTTGTGCATTATGAACACGGGTCTCTTCTTTTTTCTTCTCTTTTATATCTTTCAGCCACCGTCCTACTGTTTTTCCCCCAAAGTGTGTTTTCCCTGAGTTGGCAGTCTTACAGAACTGCCAATAAAACGATTGCAGGGTTAGAGTCTCCAAGCAAACGCTAGATGAGCTACCAAACACACGTGGCATGACTTGAGAAAGAGAAGAGAGCAATAATAATCTCTCAGCCACTCCACATTATTTTGTTTGGCATTAGTTGCTTCAATGAAATATCATATAAATTTTAAACCGACTGAATGAATGGAAGGTGATCCATTTAGTGCATATATTGTAAAAACATTTAAGAAGCCCTAAAGCGAAGTTATTCTTATGTTTCAAGGCAAAGTTGACTTTTGTGGAGGAGAACAGCTACTCTGTTTAACACGCCATAGTGGGGAAAGTTCAAACCTATAAAGCCTGCTAGTCTTTGAATTGGAAGCTTATATTTTTCTCTTGCGGCTATTTATATAAAGAGATCAAACATTCATAAAATGGGTATAGTATCTTCATTGTGCTCAGATGAAAACCTATGCGTCCCAAAGTTAAAACAATGGCAGAGGTACGATTCTCCGTTGTAAATTTATAATACTTTTCATTCAAATGTATAAGAAAGCATCAGAAGAGTTATAAAGAAAGTTGAATGTAAACATCATAACCGTACCCAACAGCAGAAGGAAAAAATTGAAACAAAGAACAATATCTGGAAAATAAACCTACAGATCAGGATTTAAAGCTTGTTGCAGAATAAAATAATGTCAGCCAAATAACATATCCAATATTCTCTTGTACAATCGCTTGGTAGGCATAGCAAACAGAGGTACTAGACTCATTTGTGAATACATTCAAGAAACATCATTATTTAGGTGTCATGATCTGTTCCAAAAACATAGTAAAATAACACACCTTGAAATCATCAGATCCCCTTGGTGAAACTGGAGGACTCCCATTAAATGAGCCAGCATTTCGGATACTCAATGGACCACTGCTATGCAGACTCTTCCTCGATGTCAGATGGCATTGTTCCTGTGAATGAAAATAATTCATGAGATTCAAAAAAAGAACTATACAAAAGATAATGACAATCTTGACATCAAAGGCTCTGACAAAGATCTACTAAGGGTCTCTGGAATCTAGGCACAAGAACAAAGACAATATTTACTACTTCATAGTCGAGTAAAAATGTAGATCATGCTTATAAATATTTGGTTGTATTTAAAGTGAATTTTATCCTAAATCTACATTATCTTTCCAATTGATATCACTTCAAACATCAAACCAGCTGAAGCATGCAAGATACCATATCTGTCAGACAAATTAAATCACACAAAACACGGTGAAGTCCATTAAATCCAAGAATTCTTATTGCAAAGGAAGGAAACAATGGAGGCCTATTTTGATCCAAATTACCATCCACACACAAGAAAGTGTAAATATCCTGCTCTCTTATATGAATGTTTACCATCATTCAAATAAAGTACACCAGTATTTTCAACTTTAAGTGCTTTTGGCTTATATTTAGGGTTACTAGGTTCTTTCCCACTTATTCTTAAGGGTATGAAAATGCCCTTCCATCCTCTAATTTATGTTATTTTATCCTCTAAAAAGAATAGAGACATATATTCTACCAGAAATAATGAAAAATTCTCTAAGACAGTATAACTTCGTGTAGACGGTAAAGAGCAGTTTGAGAAAGACATCAGATCTGTGTGCACTGTCCAGGAGTGCTGTGCTCTGGAGCTGTGGCAGGACAGACAGATGATGAAAGAAGTATCTGCTGAGATGGAGCAATTAGTTTAGCAGGAATTAGAATACATGCTTGGCACTCTGTTGCAAATGGCCATTACAGGTATCACCTTCTCTTCATTATAGTTTGGAGACATTACATTAATTTTTTTGAGAGTTTTGAGGCTTACATCATAGACTATAGAAAGTAAATTGTGATAATCCACCACGGTCTACCAACAATGGCTAAATAACTCATGTATCTCCAGGTCACAAGGAAAAGTGGTCTAGAATATATAAGAAGACAATTAATGGTTCAGATTCGACAACTAAGTAAGAAGACTAGCGGGTGAAAACCAAAGAAGTCGTAATCTAAAATTTTCATTCAATTGAAGGCAATTTCATTCTACAATTGCCCATCTTTTACAGTCCATGTGAATCATTCTGCAATACAACCACCACATGGAACATTCTATCAGAACCTCGTTTGATACAACAATAAACATCAGATCACCACAATAAACATCAGACCACCATAGAATGCACACCTTACTAGCCAATTTCACTACATGTATGCCTTAACATTTTCGATTGGTAGTGACCAAGCAGCACTTTTGTATGTTGAGAATCGCTATAAACGGTACATCAGCAGGGGATTGTAAAATACATTGTGCATCCGACAAGCATAAACATCTAAAATATCTGTCTGTGCTAACAAATCGGCATATCTGACTGCCACAGGAAGACAGAAGCTGCCTACCTGGATCTACATAACTGCTTCAAACAAGCATTTGCTAAGAGTATTGGCTTGCATTCTGGCATTAAACTGATTAGTTTGTTTGCCATTGAGGGGTTTCGATTTCCATTGACTGGGTGTAAATAGATGCTCTTGTCAAATACTAGTTTCTCGATTAAAAACATTTAAAATTACAGGGATAATAAAGGATCTTGCGCCAGAGTTGTAAAAACGCTGGAGGAAAATAAAGGCTAACGCACAGCCCATAAGCAACAGAACAAAGGATCAAGAGAAAACTTACAGATTGTGATAAAATTCTTTCCATTACTAGCTGTGCTGTCGCATTCGATGCATATGTAAACGGGACTGTGGCCAGAGATAAATTTTCTGCATTTCTACTTGCTCCTTGGGTTGCTGGTGGTGGCGGCGGCGGCGGCGGCGGCGGTACCTTAATCTCCACCCCATGAGAAACCGGTCCAATCCCTCCGCTATTATGACCTGTGAATGAAGCTAATGCTTTTGTGACCTCCAAAGCCGAAATGCTCCAAGACCTAGCCAGGAATTCCATCGGCTCTCTAGGCGTTTCTGGAGGCGGAAACGCCAGGGCAGGCAAGCACATAGGAAACTCCTCTTCGATATTTTCCAGAGGTGGACACGAGTTCATCCGAGAAACTGTACCAGGATCCATCCTACAGCTTTTTCGCGATGGCATTACACTTACAGTCTTCTTTTGCACTCTAATGCCTCAAAGCAGATCTTAAAATCTTAAAACTTTTGTGAATTTCATCCATATTCTAACAGATGGCTACCATTTCGCTTCTTCAACAAGCTCGGCCATCGAGAAAAAAGTACACACGGATAATAAGGAACCGTATCAACCAACTTCGTTCGACAGCCTTATTTCACTTCAAAGACAAATACTGAGAACGAGTTAAAGCTCTGAAATAACAGCAGAAGTTAGGAATATTGAGCAGTTCCAATCAAAGTTAAAGACGCCGCATAGCCTTTAATACACCGGCCTAGACTTAAAAACACCAGCGGAGAAGAATAAAGGTTAAAGGCAAAAGATAGGTAATGGATGGCTTAAAAGGCACCACCGAAATGCATTAAATAGATTCCTATAGCCTTATTAAATACTTGAGAAGCATTCATGAGCTATTCATGCCTTCTCTAAAACACTTTGCTGACAGAATTAGCGACATATGCCCAAACAAATCGTTTGCTGGAGTATTGCCATACAATTGTTGCTTCAGTAACGGTAAAATGATTTTCTTACGGTTTCGAAGCCCTGGAATTCATCAAACGAACTCATTTTACCAGATTCAAGCCGTCAATGAAAAATAAACCCTATACAAAAGAAATATCTTGCGTCACTTTTGATCTACAGTGCCGACAGTAGAATGGAAGCTAACACTCCATTTTTTCTGCGTCAATTCTAGGCCAGAAGATGGAAAAGAAAAGGTAAATAAATGTTCACAAACGCGGCGAAGGAATTCCGAGTCTTTTCTTTATGACATTCCGAGCCGTATAATGCAAAGAAAACAACAAAACGAATATCAACGCTCTTTTTGACCAAAGCGCAAGGCTGTCAAATACGAAATACATTCCAATTTCCGAGGTCTTTAACATCAAGTTGCAAATCGTAAAATGGACAAAGATACAGTAAATAAACGCTAAGGAACGTGCAGCAGAATTTCCAAGTGATTTCCTGTATCAAAACTTGAGTCACAAAATGCAAGAAAGAATACAAGAAATCGAAGTCCGTGTTGTTTTAGTCAAAGCGCAAAACCGTAAAATGTGAAATTCATTTCGAGCAGTACAGTAATTTCCGAGTGATTTCATGTATCAAAACCTGAGTCACAAAATGCAAAAAAGAATACAAGAAACCGAAGCCCGCGGTGTTTTAGTCAAAGCGCCAAACCGTAAAATGTGAAATTCATTTCGAGCAGTACAGTATCAAGTTCCGCGCCGTAAAATGCCAGACTTTCATTCCTCAAACTGCAATGCGTAAAATACAAAGAACGTGTACACAATTTCAAGAAAAACTAGAAAAGCGAAAAAAGCCTTAACATCACCATTTGCATGAAACGGCGAACGGTTGCCAGAAAGCAAGCGTTTGGTCCCCACAGTTTTTCCGTGAAATTACACCAAAATTTCACGGTCGCCTGGACTTCCATATCAAGACACGCCCAGACTTTTCGTCCCACGCCGCAGGGACAAACACGAATTATTTTCTAATAGGTTCCCCTTAACTTTGTCTAGAGTCACACAATACAAAATATTTTTCAATGTACATCTCTCGAAGATATCGAAGTTGCATGGTATTTTTTATTTCATCCAAGATTTGGACGGTGATAATCGTGAGTTTCTTTCGGCATAAATGTCTCCCCCTTCGCAATCTTGTAAAACATAAGGTTTTAAGAACATCCGTTTCTTTGTGTGAGGTCGTAGGTTCAAGTCTATGGATGTAAATTATATATTTGTTTTTTTTGCCAGGTTATAGATTCAAGTTTGGAGATATATATATATATATATTGCTGATGTCATAGGTTCAAATCCAAAGAGGTATGTATACCTCTTGCTGTGCTGAGGTTATAGGTTCAAATCCAAAGTAGTATGAATACATCTAGCTGCATAGAGCAGCTGCACAAAAATATCCATTTTCGGATAAAAATATCTATTTTTCCACAAACAAAAAAGTTTTATACACTAAAATTGGTATCTTTTTTGAATGCAACCTTAAAAATAAATTTTTATTATCTTATTTTTGCTTTTTGTTATCCAATTTGTTAGTGTGAAAAGACATTTAGATATTTTTAGGATTATAATTAGTATTTGTATTTATATTCCAAAATGTGATACATTGTATTAGCAAGTTTTCTTTAACTTGATATTGAATATTGAAAATTATAAAAAAATTGAGAGTGATATTACTAACGAGTGAGAAACTTTGGAAAAGATTTAATAGTGTTAAACAAAACATAAATTTAAAATCAAAGATTTTAAAAGATGTATTACTCTTGTGCATTTATGGGAATTATTATTTTTTTTTATATGAAAGGAGTTTTAAATAAATTTATATTTTAAAGGGTTTTATACATTGTACTAGTAGGTTTTGATTTAGTTGATATTATTGGTAGATATTGATAGTGATATCACTAGTTGGTGACAAACTTTGGAAAAGATTCAACACATATAAAATTGTTAAAAAAAAGATAAACCTAAAATCAAAGGTTTTTAAAAGATAGATAAAGATGGACGTTTCTCAATAAATGGATAAAGATTGATGATTCTCCAAGACAATTATTGGTTTTTATTATCCAACTTGTTAGTGTGAAAGGAATTTTTGATATTTTTATAGTTGAAATTTGGAAACCATGTTTTATTTATATTTGAAAGAGGTAGTTTTTATTATCGATCTTGTTGGTGTGAAAGGAATTTTTGATATTTTTATGATTTAAATTTGGAAACTATGTATTATTTATATTTGAAAGAGTTTTGTATTATTTTGGTTTAGTTGATATTGTTAGTAGAAAGTTGTCCTATTTGAAATTGATAGTGATATCACTAGTTAGTGAGGAACATTGGAAAATATACAATAAATATAAAATTGTTAAAGAAAATATAGATCTAAAATCAAAGGTTTTTAAAATATGGACGACTCTTGGACTAAAGAGAATTTTGGAAAGAGAAATCTTTTGTGTTATTATGTGATTTGTACTTAGAAAATATAGTTTTTAATCATTAGTCATATGAATAGCTACTTTTTTACAATAGTATGGTGGGTTAGTTTCAGTGGTTTGAGGTTCATGAAGGAGGATTTATAGTTGATTTCTTGAGTAAGTTGTCTTTGTTGCATGTCTCACAAGATGTCCTTGTTGAGTAAATCATCATAATCAACATTCATGGGTTTGCGCAATATGAATACAAGAAAGTGCTCAAGAGTTTCCCCTTTAGGTTTTCGTTGAAAAAAATGGATATTCTTTAAAAGGATTTTTTGAATAAGGATTTTTTGAATAAGGATTTTTAGATGAAGAGAGGTATGAGATGTAGGAATTTGAACATAGAAGTTATGGTTGAATGTTTTTATGAGAATTTGGATTAGTTCAATCAAATTATATAAAATATGGGTAATTGAATAAAATTATCTTGTTTGAAAAAATGTATAATCTTAATAGATCTAACTAACTTAAAGTCAAGTTTTCATATGTACCCTTCCCTTATTTCCTTGCCCCCTCAAAGTGTGATCTTAGGATAAGATCAATGGAGGCATTGCCATCTAATGAATACAAACCTTCAAAACAAAGCAATATTTTGATAAAGTGTTTCTTTAACTTAAAGAAACTCGCAAGAATTGTTTCTATCTACACCATTGAAAGGAAGAAAGAAGAAGTCCACTCTAGCTGAACACTCAGCAGAAACGAGACACCAAATCTGCATTGAGAAAACAAAATTACTCATACAAGAAGGGCATTAGACCAAGTGAAAATCAGAGAAGCCCTATTAATCAAAAAACATAATCTTAATAGAGATGAGGGGATTGACCTAAGTGATAACTGGCAACCAATTATTAACATTATAAAAAATCACCAAGCCGGCCTCTCTCTGTGATCCTCGAGGTGATCTATATTAATTCACCAAAGTTTCTTGAAATTGATCCGCACTCAGCTCCTGATGATGAGCCCAACAAGTGGCTCGAAACGTTGAGCTTCAAACAAAAATAAACGCAGATTCCACATTATTAATAGTAACCTTACACAAGAAGAGCTCAACATTGGCTTGACAAAAAGTTTTCAAATAAAACAAAATATCTAAAGAACCATGTTAACTAAGAGAATGTTTAATAATATTTTCATCATCTCAAAATTATTTAATACCAGTAGTAATTCATAAATCAAATTAATTATATTATTGTCGTTATAAACCATCCTTTTTGTTTAAAAATTAAGTCATTATAACTCAATTTTTTATTTAAAAATAAATAAAAATAAAAATTGAATGAACATTAAAACATTGTTAGCATTGCAACTCTGAGGAACAAGGTTTTTGTGTAGCCAATAAATGTTTTTTTAAGTTGTTTAAAAATAGTTAAAATTACAAATTTCACACATTTTGATTATTAAAATTATGAAATATAATTGCTCTAATGAAAAAGAAGACCTTGTTATTAACTTAATTGCCACAAAAATATACTACAATGATGATTTAAACTTTTTATGACTAAATAAAAATGGTTGGTGGATTAGTAATTTACCACTACTTTACTTTCTAGGGCGAGTGTGAAGGATAGCAATAGCTTATTGTTTGATATGAAAGGTGAAGGGGTCACATCCTTGTTATAAGGTCCCCCCTTATAATTAATGGCATGGGCCATTAGGACATGGTGTTTGGTCGATGGACCCCTTAATTGATAAGACATTTTTGAGGGAGACATCCTCCCTTGTTACAAGGATGGATGTGTTAATAGGTCATTTCATGAATGTAAGGCGTGATATAGTGCCCTATAAATCATTTCATTCCGTGGGAAAGGAATTCATTCCCTTGTTTGGGGAAATAAGTGGCCAAGTAGCGGACTCCACTATTTAAGTGGAAAACATGAGTTGTTGAGTGAGATTTTATGCATTTCTTTTGATTGGACCATGATTTGTCACCATCTACTTAACATGATTATTTTTTCATGTTAAAAAACTATTGCCTAAACCTTGTGGCAAGAAACCCTTTAAGAATAGTTGCAAAGCGTTTTTGGTCCAACCAAATTTAATAAGAAAAGAAAAAGGAAAAGGTTACCCCAGGTAAAATACAAATTTCTATTTGATTATTTGGTTAGTTGTAGTTGGCACCTGATCTGATTTTATAAAATGGGGCCCATAGATAAAAAAGATATATGCATGATGTAATGTGTACGTGTGCAATGATGACACTAAGTATAGTAATATATGTGCGGATGGAGAGGCTAAAATCGCCCATAATATAAGGGATTATTAGGCCACGTGGATAATTGAGTATTATTTATTTTTCAAAAATGCGGTAATTGGTGTGCATGGATAGAATTGTGAAATGGTTTGCATAGATGGATTATTTCATAGTTTAATTTAATTTTTTACATATCATAGTTTGAGAATAGACGTACATACGAACAATCATACTCTTTATATGCTACATACCAACAATCATACTCTTTATATGCTCATCTCACAAATATTTTAAATCTCTAATAATGTAAATTAATAAGAACCATTTCTAGGACATAAGTTATTACTATATTTGATAAATGGTGCATGAAATTGAGATGTCAAGTTAAAATAATATAAGGATTTTTTTCTCTTTTGATCCCAATATAAAGATTTCTTTTTCCTTATAATCCTAGAGCTGTTATTTATGATAGCTGAACATTCTTTTAAATAATTATTACTTTTGAATGGATTATTAATGGAGTGAGAAAGTGAGAGGTATCACAAAGTTGAATATGAAAAAAAAATTATAAAAGAAAATTAATATTATTGAAAGAGTAAGTTAACTTGTGATCAAATTTAATTATTTTTTTAAGAATTTTTTTTTCGAATTCGATAGTAATTGTGTTGAAAGTTATACTTCTTTTATTGATGGGAACTTTGACAATGAAACTTTGTCTTTGAGGTTTTTATCCCATTTTAAGAAGGCCCGGATTGCAAGATTTCAAAAAACCGAATGATTTGGGATGGAACTTTGTCTCCCCAACAAAAAATACTTATAAAAAAGATTGAGTTTGTCCAGTTTTTAACTTACTCTTGCTAAGCTCTATACATCTAATGCATCCCGGTGACAATGATAATGATCCTCTCCAACTCTGATAATGATCCTCTCCAACTCTTTAAATATGGAATATGGACCAATCAAATCGAGATAAGCTTGTGACGATTAGAATAGGATGCACTCATGCAAACTAAGAAAATCACCAACTTAAGCTATCTTGACAATTTGGATATCATGAAGAATTAATAACTTTATCTTCATAACCATGTGAAGAGGTCATCCAAATAATGTAGGGTGGCTTAGTAAAAAATGTTCAACATGTATGTTCATGGACTTACAAATTAATTTACCATATCATTTGTTATTTCTCTAATTCCCTAATATTAAATTAATTTATAATTATTAATAATATTTTATTAATTTATAATTATTAATAATATTTTATGAAAAAATTATTTTTATAATAAAAAAATTATATTAATAACTATAATAATGTTATACTACTCCACCCACCCCATGAAATAATAATGACATGCACTAGCAAGTAACCATCCAACACACATGATTATAACACATTAAACTAAGTCGATCTCACAATATATTTTTTATTTTTAATATCTTTGTTGAGATAATTAAAACTAATCATTTTTTTTAATGATCTATGAGAATAAAATTGACACAATGTTGAATTCGGTAAAAAAAATTGTATACTCCAGCCAAGCATGGATTAATTCAAGTTCATCTATTATAAAAAAAATATTAATAGTTACGAATTTTGAATTATAAAAATATGGTATTTCATAATAAAAGTTATTAACAAATAGGATTTTTGTTTATTAATTTTGAATTTTAAAAAAAAATGATAATTAATGAAGGAAAAACATCAAAAAATAGTTTGAAACAAATGTAGCATATGCTAAACTCTTAACCCTCTTTTTAAGAGTTGTAATATTGATTTGGATTTTTCTCTATCTCTAGTTTTTATTGATAGGCTAAAAAAATATTGTAAATAAGTTTGATAATAATATAATAATTAATAAATAAAATATTTTTATTATTAATTTAATTTCAATTTTTTAAATAATATCTTTAATATTTAATTTAAATTAAATGAAATATTACATTACACTCAATTAAATAATCTAAATTGAAGTTTCACACTATTACCAAATCCTTATTATGTATTAATTTATAATAAAATACCTTAACCATTCATAACATATAAGATATTAATGAAATATTAATTTATGAAAAAAACGTTAATTATCTATACCAAATAATATATTCCAAAGATACACCTTAGACATGTGGTTAAGTACAACTAAAAACAATAAATTTAATTTGACCATCTATTATACCAAATAATATATTCCAAGGATACACCTTAAACATGTGATTAAGTACAACTAAAAACAATAAATTTAATTTGACCATTACAAAAAGGAGAAACATCAAATAATTACATTTAAGAATGAAGAAAATTTTGAGCATCATCTTTCATATATCTTTCCTCGTAATAAAAAAAACAAAAAACATAATTGCACTTTCATCCTATCATCTCACTATAACCTTTACTTTCAAGAATTACATTTTTTTTTCACACTTTCTATACAAGCTTGGAATTTGCCAAGGGCCCGTCGGAATTGAAACTGGGTCTACCAAAAAATATTTATCCATACCACTAATTTGTAATGGGTTTCATTGTAATCTTGAATTTTTCACAAAACGAGCTTAGTCAATATAGTATAAATATTCCATCAAGAAAGAAAACAAAGCTAGTGATTACTATGATCGACACTTTAGGGATCGATAATAATGCAACGGGGCAGTTATTTAAAGTCTATTTTCATTAATAATAAAAATGAAATGAAATTTTCATCAACATAATATATAAAATTTTATGATAGTTTTTACTGTGGATTTGTGATAGTTTTTACCGTGGATTTATTTTAACTTTTAGTAGTTGCGTGTGGTCAAATTTAGTTTGAAATTAAAATTTAGAAAGAGAGAAAAGAAAGACAAGTGCTTTAAAGTATGAAGTAGGCATATCAAAATGTGGTTCGGAAAGTAGCTAAAGCAAGATGATGAATACGTAATACAAAAATATAATGTTGAATTTAACTTATGAGGAAAGATGGGATATAGAGGTCCTTTTTTAATATTTGAGGTCAAGAAGAAGCAAGTACTACCATGCCACAATGAATCTATATTTTGGGAAAAGCCTATGTCATTCCAAAGTTGCCTGAATAATGAGGGAGAATTTGGAGAAAAGTTAAGAGATTTTTGTGTTTCTTTTTATTTGCCTAGGAGAGAAAGATAAGAGGTCTCATATGAAGTTTGATTGAGATACGTAACAATTTATTTTGAAATTAGATAAATTGTTAATTGAAAAGGGAAATATATACTTAGTCTTTATAATGACTCAAAGGTCTCAATGGGTAAAGGCTTCTAAGTAGGAAATAATAACTATTATAGATTTCAAAATATATCAAATATAAGAAAATTAAGTGTAATTTCAATTCAGGTTTCCTATTGAAAAGCTTAAATAAACGATTGTCATGAGGTAGGTGATGGTTAATCTACATCATTTGTTAATGAGATAGACCCTCAACTACCCAAGACAATAGAAAAGGCTCTAACAGCGTTATCCCCTAAAATAACTTGTAATGATGAGAAAATCATTATGAATCTATAGAAAAGTACACCAATAATTATGAAGTTTAGGAGAAAGCAACTTTTCTAATGAAGTCCAATATGACTTACATACGTTGTAGACACTCTTCCATAATTTCTTTATGGATATCTCTTTTAGATACCACCCTAAGATCAAGAATATAAATATTGAATGGAGGAATATGGTCAACATTTAAGCCAAAAAAGTGATAAGAGTTGTAAACTTTGGATTCAAAGAGTGTTGGTAGTCATGTATTCCAAATGCATGGAAAAATTGGAGACCAATTAAATGATACATCTACTTACCATCAACTAGGAAACAAAGTTGGTGAAGGAAGGTAAAATTGTGAAATAGTGCCTCTAATTCTTTTTTAGAGATTGATTAATATAAGGGATCTCAGAACATATGTGTATTCTATTTGTTGAAGTTCAATACACAAAAAAAAGCATCCACACAATAGAGTTGTTGATACAACCTTGTGGAAAAGGTTGATCTTAGACTAGGCATATTGAAATTTGAGATCAAAGAAATGTATCTCCAAAAGGGCTAAAGTAACACATAACCCTAGTTGATGTGCCCTTGATAAGAGGGTGGCTATATTTAATGTTAGATCGACAAAAATAACATCTAGATCATTATTATAATATATAGTAACATTATCTCTCTTTCCTTTGAAAAAAAATGAATGTTAGAAAACTCATTTTCATAACATAGAAAGTCATAATATTAATATGTTTGAGTTAATTTATATTTCAAGACAATCATATAAATCACCAAAACTATCCAAATGATTTTGAACATTCAATGGTTTGAGATATAAGGATGATATTATTTATAAAAAACATGACTTCTCTCTCTCTCTCTCTCTCTCTCTCTCTCTCTCTCACACACACACACACACACACACACATACACACATTAGAGAAGAGAAGGATATGAGGATAGGGTCTTCCAAAAGAGAGAGAAAGATTAGGGAAGAGAAGGATTGGGGGATAGGGTTTTCCAATAAAGATAAAGTTTTTGCGCGCACGCGCACACACACACACACTCACAAATTTGATTTATCATGGGAGAGGAAGCCATGGGTTTAGAGAGAGGGTTTTTCAAGAAAGAGGAAAAAGCTCAAGCATATATAGAGAGAACATGGAAGAGGAGGATAGGGAAAGCACACACACACCCACACACATGCATGTGCACACACACACACGCACACACAATGCACACATGCACACACACATGGATTTATTAATAGAGCTTTTTTAGAAAAGAGAAAAAAATTATAGTATCTCAACATGAGATGGATGATCTTAGTGGATTTAGAAATCGAAGGATTGAAGGTTGCAAGGTAAAACTTGGTTTGGGGGTGAATATGAGGAAATTATGGAATTTTTATCATGGAACAATAAGGAGGAAAACACCCCCACATGAAAAACATCCTATCATGGGAGTCGAGTTAGAATATGTGATAGTCATATAAACCTCCTTGTGCAATCAAAGCTCATTGTGGATGGTACAAGAAGACCTTTAGGGAATTCATCATTACAAGGTCATGAATAATATGCCATAGTTTAGGAGTATGCTTCAAGCGATTGACGAAACATAATAGATGAGTTAATTGAAGACACCTTAGTAAATACATAGGGATATTGTTGGAGGAGCCTTGTCAACTATGTTGGTTAGGTCCTCTCGACTGATCATCGACTAGTTGGCTCAAACTAGTCAAGTCGATTAAGTTGAATTTCAAACAGTTATGCAATTACAACTATCTAACTACTTGTATAACCCATATAAATAGGCTGGTGAGCCTAATGTAAAAGAGATGATTAATCCCATCTTTTGCATAATATCTTATGATATTATAATAAGGATACTTGTTGTTGTTTCCTCCATTACTTTCTCACTTTCTTTCTCTCTTTATGTATGTATAATTTTTTACTTGTTATATTTATGTGTATGTTCTGCTACACGTAACCTTAGGTAATCCTTTAGATTACAACATTGGTTTTGTTTTTAGTAGTACTGACCTAAGACATGAAATGATCATGCATACATAAGTAGCTAGAAGGGAGAAATAAGAGAGTGGTGGTGTTGTATACCGTATCGGGTTTACACTAAATGACTTTCCAACTGAATAACTCAACCAATAGAAAATAAATTATTATTGAATATGAATTGATAACTAAGATGATTACAATGGGATAAGAGTGCCATATGTATATAACTCCTAAAGGTACTTAAGGTGACCATTCATGAAAAAATGTGTCCCTTTAGAATAATTAATAATTGTTTTTTTTTTTTACTAAAACGGTTGTAGGCCTTTTATATTAACAACTGGCTAACCAGCTGCCAGTAGCAGTACACACAGTGATTCTGATCCAACATATGCATAATGTCCAGTAATACAGGCATAGTTTTACTAACAGCTCCCTTAACAAAACTTCTGGACTTTGCTAAACAGACATAGAAATACATTATAATGCATGCAGAGTAAAGAAAACTAGTGTTGCAGGGGTAAAACCAAGCAGTGAGGAGGTAGTTTAGCTGAGTTTAGCTATGAGCCTGCCTCAGCGTTCTATCTTTGGAGTCTTTCCATGCTCCTTGAGCAGCGCATCCACTTTCTTCTCTAACTCTGCCAGCTGGTTCCCTATTCCACCTGAGACATTGGCAAGGTCCTTCATACTCGTCATATTGTCCTCGAATATTTCCTCCCAGAGTTCTTTGAGCTCCCGGTTCATGCACTCCCAGCAACTTGTTCCAGTTTTTTACATTCTGATCTGCTTGGTCTCTAGCTTGTTTACTGCGGTCTTCACTTTGTCCAAGTAGATCCGAATTTGAGTGAGTCTTGCCTTGAAATTGGAGGACGAGCTTGCAGCCATTGCTTGACTCAGCCTGCGAACCTCCTAGACCCCTGCGCGTGTTCTGAGAGCATCGCAATGAAACCTTCGTAATTTGACAGAGCATATTGCAGTTTGCATTGGGTGGGAGCTTCTTGATATAGGCCCGATCCTTCCTTTTCCTCAGATCCTTGAATCAAATCTCATCGATTTTCTCAGATTTACCTTGCTGGGTACGAGACTCTCTGGAGGGTGTCGATTGGAGGCTATTCCTATTGATCACAGAGCCGGTACTAGAAGTGCGTGAGCCATGTGAAAGGGTCTGTCCCTATTTTGTCTTTCCCCTATACTTCTATATCCTTGACTGCCTCATTCTGTCCGCCTGCGCTATGGAATCTTTTCTGTCTAAAATCGGACTGCTCTCTTTCCTGTCAGGAGCATTTCGAATTTTCAGCTCTCCACGGTCACTAAGGAATAGGCTCATGAGTTTCAATTCCATTGACAAGCTCAAGGAGGCACCTATATTGGCTTCATGATCCGCTATATGGTTGAGATTCCGAAGAACATGGTAGCAATTAACTTCTTCAAATTCTTTCATCTGGGCTATGAATTTCCAGTGGTAGTGGGCCAAGCCCATGTTATTTGGGGCCTTCTTCAGATTGAGTGCCTGAATGATGATTCTGGAATCACCAATGATAGCCAACTTCTTAATGGATAATCTTCTGGCTTGAGCCATACCTTGCCAAATGGTGAGAATTTCAGCTATGTTGTTTGTATTTTGACCCAACCCCTAGGAGAAGTTGAGGATAATTTTCCCTGAATAGTCTAGCAAGACTCCTCTGCTTCCCGCTGGTCCAGGATTCCCTTTCGAGGCCCCATCCACATGCAAAATATGCTCCTTTAGTGAAGATCTCCATTTTATGAACTCTTGCTCCTCTAACCTGATTTCCCATGGAGAGTAATGCTTAGTGGTGTTCTTGATTCTGGCTTGGAGGGAGGGGTCTAGGCCATGAAATCAACTGTACTCATCTTTGTCAGGGGTAGCTTCATTGGTGATTTTAGTGTTTGAGGCTACCAGCTCTCCTAGCAGCGACTTTACTTTGATTGCAACTTGAGCCAGTGTCCCTGCCATTTCCCTGAAGATTCTGTTATTTTGTTCTAGCCACAATTTTCAGCAGAGGATTTTTGGAACCCACATCGAGCACTGCTTTAGCAACTTCAGCCTGGCGAAGGAGAAGGGAGCAATTTCAGGCCAGGAGGCAAACAAAGAGGTGACAAAGGGAGGGAGGGTCAGATTCAGCTGAGCGAGAAGGATATTCCAGAGTTATAAAGCAAAGGGGCACTAAAGAAAAAGGTGGGTCGAGGTTTCCTCATGGCAGGCATAAAGAGGGCAGCAAGAGGGCCCTTCCCAACCTCTTTTTAAAAGGTTGTCCCAGGAAAGAATACTGTCATGAAGGAGGGACCAGCAGAAGAGATCAATTTTGGGGAGGGAGGGATGAAGCCAGAGGTTTCTCCACACAGTGGGGTCTGGGGCAGCCCAAGGAATGGTTTTTAGGGCTGTATAACCAGCAACTGCAGTGTAAAGGCCAGAAGAAGAGCCCCATCCTCTTTTGTCCTTCAACTTGGATGAGGTGGGGGAGAGCCCTTGAAGAGCATCCAAGAGGGAGCGAGATTCACAATCTAGATCAAGCGGGACAGCCCCCAGGTCCCACTTAGACCAAGAGTCATCCGAGTTCCAGCTAGATAAGTCCCAAAGAGTGAATTTGTTGTTTGAATGGAGCCAGTTTTTGATGTTGTCCAATCCCGCCACAGTTTTTAAAGGGGACTGCCCTAGAATGGAGTCTTCCCAGAACAAGATTTTGGAGCCATTTCCCGGAATCCAAGTGAGATTGGAGGTGATAAGATCAAGGGATTTAAGACAGAGAGAAAGAATGGGGGAGCCTTTCCTAGTATGGGGGGGACGATCCAGGCACCTCTCTTTATGACCACTGAAGTATTTAGTCCTGAGGGCTTTGGAGCTCCAAGTAGTTTTACCGCTTATCATTTTCCAGAGGATCTTTCCCCCCATGGCTAGATTCTGAGTGGCCACGTCTCTAATTTGCAGCCCCCCTTCCCATTTAGGGGCTTTGACCTTATCCCAGCTGACTAGGTGCATTTTTCTTCCTTCATTTCTTCCCCCTTCCCAAAGGAATTTTCTCAATAGACTATCAATATATTTCACAATTCCTTTTGGGGCTAAGAGAATCGACGCCTGGTAGACAGGAAGGGATGTAAGGACAGAGTTAATAAGGATTGCTTTCCCTGCTTTGTTTAACCAGGTTGCACCCCATGCCATGATCTTAGCCTTTAGCTTGTCCACCAAAGGAACCCAAAGGCTTCTTCTGGATGCTGATTTTACAAGCGGAATTCCTAGATATTTAATGGAGTCCCACGTGGATGTTCCTTCCATTTCCAGTGCCCTGGATATGTCAATCATTTCAATGGGGGGACAGTTCCAGCCATAAATTTTGCTTTTCCTCAAACTGATTTCGCTGCCTGAGACTTCAGTGTAAGCATCCAGCTCTTTCTTGAAGGATCTAGCCGTGGTGAGATTGGCATGACCCAAGAGGAGGGTATCGTCGGCAAATTGAGCATGGTTAATTCTCTTCACTCTGGGGGTGATTGTGAGACCCATTAGAGAGCGCTGCTGAAGGCTCTTGTCCAGCTGGAAACTTAGGACCGAAGCTTGAATGACATAGAGCAAGGGGGATAGAGGACAACCCTGCCTGAGACCCCTAGAGGCGTGGAAAAAA
The DNA here is from genome assembly GCA_001517045.1 of Pseudotsuga menziesii. Classification (NCBI taxonomy): domain Eukaryota; kingdom Viridiplantae; phylum Streptophyta; class Pinopsida; order Pinales; family Pinaceae; genus Pseudotsuga; species Pseudotsuga menziesii. The sequence continues at coordinate 370,470 of LPNX010317278.1, read as the reverse complement.
TTAACCAGTCTCCCATTAACCAAAGGGGTGATCCATGGCCCCGAAATATAGGCTCTAATCCAACTAATTAACTGGGGGTGGAATCCCAATTTGATCATTACAGCAAAGAGGAAATTTAACCGAACTTTATCAAAGGTGTTAGCAAGATCCAGTTTAACTATCATACCTTTCTCCTTCCTTTGGCAGCTTGAATGAATTGCCTCTTGAACAATGGTAATGTTGTCCTGAATTTGTCTGTCCTGGATGAAGCCCCCATGGTTCTCCGAAATGATCCTGGGGAGGACTTTTTTGATTCTGTTTGCTATAAATTTGGTGATGATTTTGTACCCCTTGTTGTACAACGAAATAGGGCGAAATCTGGAGAAGCTTTGGGCACCTTTCTCTTTGGGAATTAACGCCAAAAAGGAGGATTTAGTGCTCCCTCCTATTTTGCTGCAATTTTGGGATTTCCTCACCATTTGACCAGATCCTTTTGGATGATATCCTAGCAGGCAGTGTAGAATCTAGCCATGAAACCGTAAGGCCCTGGAGCTTTATCAGGGTTCATTTTGTGGAGTGCTTTGCTTATCTCCTCAGTTGTTATAGGGGCTGTCATTCTTCGATTGTCCTCCTCGTTGATTAGCGTGGGAACCACCGCCAATGGGTAGTGATCCAGTCTAGGAGGATCTTCCATCTCTTCTGTGAACAGATTTTTATAAAAGGAGTGGGCTGCATGCTTAATCTCTTCAAAATTATTGAAAGTTTGACCCTGAAATTGGATTTCTCTGATGGTGTTGTGATTCTTCCAAGATTCTGCTTGCTTGTGGAAGAAAGAAGTATTTTTATCAACATCTTGGAGCCAAAGGCAACGCGCCTTTATTCACCAGTAGTTCTCTTCTCTTCTCAGTGCTTTATGAAGAGCCTTTTGCAGATCTATCTTAGCGTTAAGCAGCTCCGGGGTGATCGAGGTAGTCTCCATAAGCATCTGGTGGTTGCCTAGATCTCTTTGGGCTTTTTTCCTTTCAAGGATAGGGGAGGGCTGGTTCTTAGCCTAGTTTTTAAGGGCTGCTTTGAGCCTTCTCAAATTTTCTTCCCAAATGAAAAAAGGTGAGCCAGAAACATTTTTCTTCCAGGTTTCCGAGACCAGATCATAGAAGCCATCCATGGAGACCCAGAGCGGGCTGAAACGAAAAGGGATTGGGCCCATATTTTCTCTAGGGGTTAAGGAAAGGGAGATAGGCTTATGATCTGAGGTGCAGGCTTGGAGGATTTCAAAGTTGGCGAAAAGACCAAGAGTTAGGAAGGAGGTGTGAACAAGGAAATGATCCAGGCGGGCAGCAATGCGTCCCGGTCCCACTCTTTTATTAGTCCAGGTGAAATTGCCTTTGCTGGGTTTGATATCCTCTAGATCCCAGTCCATTATGATGTCTTCTACCCATTCCCGTGTCAGGTCTCTTACAGGTGAACCTCCTTTTTTTTTCGAGAGGGAAAGAGTTACATTCATATCTCCGGCGAGAACAAGATTGTCATGCAGGTTAGTAGACAGGAAGGAATTCAAAGATTCCCAACAGTCTTTTTTTTTCGAGAGAAGAACCGGGGCATAGAAGTTGAAAAGGCTGACCTGGTGCCCTATTTCTCGGTGCTGCAATTTCATGAAAATCTAGTGGATGGTGCTATAGTCCTCTAGCAGATCCAATGTAGTGGAGTTCCAGAAGGTGGCTAGACCTCCTGAGGCTCCCCTGGCGCTTACTGCTCTACCTTATCCTTTTTTCCAGAACTTTTTGCTAGCCTGGATGGTCTCAGGCTCCTCCATTTTCGTCTCCTAGATCAGAAGTATCTCTGGGGAAGTCATTCTGACTAGATCTTTGACTGCTTCTTCTTTAGACTTACTTCTCAGCCCTCTGTAATTCCAGGAGATGAACTGCATTAGGAGCCGGAGGGGGGGGGGTGGCTCCTTTTGAAGCCTTGCCTTTTTTTGAAGATCTAGTTTCCATCATGTCTGGGATGGTTTGCTGGACTCCTGCTGTGACATCCCTGTATGGTTTCTCCTCCCTGTTTTTCCTTTCTGGTTTCCTTCCTCTAGGGGTCTTCTCAGGGGTTCCAACAGAGCTGCTGGTCTCTGTGGCCCCCTCATCAGATTCAGCTTCGGGTTCAGAGCCTAAAGAGATGTTCTCATCGTCCGACTTCAAACAGTCTTTTGCAGAAGGGACACTCTTGATCGGGACCGGATTTTCTGAAGGAGACGTGGATTGAGAAACTATCTCTATGAGTTCTTTCATAGGTTCCTTTGATGTTGCAGCTGCTTCTTTTGAGGGCTCCTTCGGTGGACTTGGATTCACCGGTGGCGCTTCCTTTGCCTGTCCAGGTCTTGGATCTTTGGATTTTGGGGCTGCTTTGCTTTTCTTAACCTTTTGCCATCCTTCAGTTTCTTCCTTCTTTGGGGTTTGGTTCTTTGGACAGTTCCTCTGAAAGTGTCCGTGCTCTTGACAGGTTCTGCATTTAAATGGGAGGTGTTCATAATCCACTTTCTGAAAGTGAGACCAGGTTCCCACAGAAAGCTTCACTGCCTCCGGGAGCCCTGCCTCCAAGTCCACTTCAACACATATCCTGGCACAGTTGTATATGGACTTGTTGTTTGCCTTATCAACGAATTTCCCTATTCCATTTCCTATCATTTGTAGCACTTCATAGTTCTAGCAGTGAACCGGCAGGTTGGGGAGCCTGACCCATACAGGTACCTCCTTGGGTAGGTCCACCGTGGGTTCGAAATCCGGAGTCCAGCGGTTCAAATACAGCCCTTGGGTTCCCATAAAATATGGGCCATTTCTGAATATGAGATCCTTATCCTCCTTATTTATAAACTCGAAGAGAAAGTAGCCACTGCTTAGGGGGTAGCAGGTGACTCTTTGCTTGAGACGGGGCTTCCAGTTTCTTTGGATCCAGCCCCATGAACTGGCCAACTAGTCCTCTCTCTGACAGAGCAAGGGCAATCTTTACCGATGTTGTCTCTGGCAAGGCGATTTCAGGGATTTCTTCAAGCTTTTTGATGAATTTCGAGACCGAGAATGGAGCTTTTCGCTTACCTCCGCTGGAAACCAGCCTCCTGAACACATCCACCTCAGCTGACGGAGGGGGAGGGGGATCCCCACCCCCAGGGGCGACCATAGATCTCTGCAGCCTGAAGGCAATCAAACCCTAGCACTCCTCTTTCGCGCGACCTGCCAAAAAAACAAAAAAAACTATCATCAGAATAATTAATAATTGTTATTTATATATGATATGTTTATTATTATTTAGTATTTATGTATATTTCATTTGTTACATTGCCTTCCTCTTCAGAATGATTTGTCCTCAAAGCATAGCGATGAAGAAGACTTACACCATGTGCTTGTCAAATTGTTGCATCTTTCTATGTTTTGTCATGTTTGATGAGACATGTTGATATGAACTTTTAAGTGTTGAACACAACTTTCAAATGTCAAATAACCCATCCATCCTAAACTGATTATGTGTGGAATTTTACCTTTCCAAGACAAAACATTGTCATACTACTTGATTGTACTAGTAACAATAACTTTCGTTAGTTGTTCATGACTTTTAGGATACCTGCTTTAATGGTTTGGATAACATTTGTAGTGTTTTATTGTTTTAACTTTCACATATTCTTTTCTTCAACTGGCTTGACATTTTGAGAGGTGATCTCAATTGGATCTGTAATGGTGTTTTTTTCTACAAATTGTATTTTTGAAGATTTTGATGTCTTATTATGTATTTCTTCTAATTTGTTTTCTGACAAATTGTTATCATTTTATATCTTCTTAATCATGTCTTCTTGTGACTTTTCTTCATTTTTGGACTCCTTAAGTTGTTCCTTAATCTCTTCATTATGATTTCGAAGGTGTGTTTTTCTTCTTGCTTCTCTAAAACTTTTCCTTTGATGTTTTCGTTAGTGTTCTATCTTTTGTCTGCTTTTCAATTTCTTGATTTTTGTAACTAATAGCTTATTATGGTTTCTTAACCGAAATATTTCTTCAGTGATAATGTGTTATTGACTTTTGTGATCTCTAACTTGTGCGCTTTTTTAGTATCATCATTTTTTTCTTCTGTTGGAGTTAGTTTATTTGTTGTTGATGTCGACATATCTCTGATTCTTAGCATTATAATTTTCCATGGATTTTCACACTTTCTTCATCCTTGTCATTTAAGATTTTTTTTAAACACGTTATTTGTGCTTTATTATCACCAAATTCTTTCTTGATATCTTGGTTTTGTAACTTCTGATTGAAATCCTTTTCGTCCTTTAATTCGTTAATTTGTGTGGACAACTTTTCAATCTGATTATTTTGGTAAAAATTTCTCTTTGCATTCTATTTGAAATTTTTGTAGTTTAATCATCATTTCCAAACTTTCATTCATGTCGTGCAATTATTTATTGTCTCTTTGATAACACCTTAATTTAGCTTCTAATTTTTCTATTTGTAATTGCAAACTAGCTTCCATGGTTGTCGACTTCTTTGGTGATAAATAATCTTCCTTTGACTTTGACTTCTTTAATGATGAATGGTCTTCCTTTGACTTTGACTTCTTTTTTCATTCCCCCTTTTTATATATAAAATAATTATTATTATTATCAATATAATAATAATTATTATAAATTTTTTTGTGAAGGGAAGGGGTTTAGAGTTTTCAAATAATATATATATATATATATTGAAGGAGCGTGGAAATTAGAGCTCTAAAAATAATAAATAATATTATTATTTTTATATTGGGTGTAAAAAATGTGAAATGGATAAGATTAGGGTTTTAAAAGAAATAGAGAAGTGGCATGAGTTGTCGTATGTGCAAATAGGAGGAGGGAGTGTTGGGTATGGCTGTGATGTGGATAAGAGGAGGGTAGTGTTGCAGCAATGTAATGGTAGAGGAGAGAGGTGAGGTGAGCTGGCAAGGGAGTATGGAGCAACACGAAGGGTGTGGGAAGATGAGTGAGGGAGCATGAACATGATGTAAGGGTAGGGGTAAGGCTATTTAGGATCAATGTAGGGAGGGAATGGGTGTGTATATATGTAGGTGGGGGTAGGGGAGTTACAATTTAGACAAGGCGGAGGAGTGTGGAATAGCAGTGGGAAGTAGGTTTTATGGGAGAGAATGGGTAGAGAACATCAGATACTGGGAAATGTGGGGAAGAAGTGAGCTAGAGGAGGGTGCAAGGGTTGTCATGGTAGACTAGGTGGGTATGGATTTCCACGAGGTTGTTGGAGCAATGGCATGTAGATGCATAGGGACAGAGTGTAGGATTGGGGAACCAACTGGAGGGTGCAGTGGCTGAGGGACCATAGGGGAGTGTAGCGTGTGAGCTCGATGGATAGAAAGGGAGGCATGGAGGATAATGGAGTGGTGTTGGTGTGGGTTGAAAAACAGGAATATAAGGATGGATGAAGTGGGGGATGTGGAGTGCATAGTGGCACGATGAAGAGTGGAAGGTACCACCCATGAGGGAGGGCTACAGTGGAATGGAGGGAGTATAGGAGAAGAGCTGCATGGGAGCAGAGAGTGAGTGTGGAGTGTGACGTATGGAAGAGTAGGGAGTGCATAGGTGGAAAGGGGAGCATATGAGAGGAGTGTGTGCAATAGGAAGGTCTGAGGATGTATAATGATGGTGAGAAAATGGCGAGGAATATTAAAATTGAGCACATAGATCTATGGATCAACGCACAACTCACAAGAAGAGATCACACAATTTACTCAGTAATTGAAGAATGAAACAGTGCAAAAATGGCTTGCAACTGTGAATGCTTTCATTAATCAAAAGTAAGTAGATAATAATTACAATGTAATACATTGGTATTAATAACCAGTGAATTCGAATGCATGAGAGAGGAATTCAAATTGAATGACTCTACCTTACTGCATAGATAACTAGACATGACTAAATCATTATCGGACCTCAACTAGTTAGCTCTAGTTGCCTCAATCAGTGCACCAGTCAGTTAGAATCAGTTAACTAGCCTAACTGAGTGTGGTAGGTGAGGAATTGTGCCTTCCCACATGCAATCAATTAATGAATGGCACTAACTGAATGTAACTGGATGTAACTTAATGTAACTAACTCCTAACTAGGCTTAACTAGTCACTAACTGAACTCAACTGAAGGAGGTTGGTTTCGACACTCCCAGTGTCTCCTAACTTGTAGGGATTGATCTAAGAGGCTCCTAAACTAATGCATGTAAGTGCAATCAATGGTAGTTAGCCTCAATTAGTGTTCCCCACACTTTAGTAACTGGTACATGTGCCCCAATTAGGCCAAGTGGACCCAATGGTGCCAGTGACTAAAAATAGACTGAAAGGACTTCCGATTTAGACATACTCTAGATTTAGACATAATTAACCAAATTGGACAAGGGAGGATTATAATCCTAACACCCCCCTTGAATGCTAACTTGGAAAATTGTGGGCCCTGGTAACTAATACCATAGGTCACCCATTACGGTTAAAGCAAAGTAAAGTAACTGCTCAATACAAGGAGCTGGGGAAAAAACCACATGGGAAAAAATCCCCCCCTCTAATTAAGCAGGTAGAATCAGGATCAATCTGGTTCTTTTGTGCACAAGTATCTTGGGGCCTGGCATGTGAACTTCTCCATAATTATGTATGGAGGAACATTCCTCATTAGAAGAAGAATAATATGCTCAACTAAATCAGAAATATAGATAGCTATTGGATGAAGAATGGGCCCATGTAGAGCAACTGAAATAAACTGATAAGTGAGAAAAGGTTCTTGAGGATTCAAACCATGTGAGGAACACTCAAGAAACCAATATGTTGTAGCCATGAACAAGAAACCATGAGTCGTAAAAACAGCCCCAAGTGTTAGGAGGCGCAAGTGTCCAGGTGGATGCAGAAAATCTTCCTCTTTACCAGTTCTGTGAGGAGATGAGCATGTGACCAAAGGTAGAGAAGCCCTTGGACTATGGAGAGCGAATGCTTGAGCTCCATAGTCTGATATAGGTTCAGAAATATCTAATGAATCACAAAATAAAATATCAGAAACCTCATAAGAGGAAACTAACACCAAATCCCCAGCAACAATTTTGAGGAAGAATTGTTGTACTTGATTTTTCCACACCGAAATTGGTGAGAGCAGCTGCAAGCATGACTGAAAGCTCTTGGATTTTAAAAATTGAACCAAATAATATCATAACATAAAGTAAATCAGAACTAAATGGGTTCATATCAGATCCAAAACTGTTAAATGAAATTAAATCCCTAGCAGTAGTTTTGAAGGAGACTTGCGGTACTTGTTTCTTCACAAAATTAATGAGAACGACTACAAGTAGTAATGAAAGCTTATGAACTTGAAATATTGAACCAAGAAATATCAAATAAGATATAAATAATATCGCATAAGATCCAATAAGGTTCATGTCAGATCCAAGAGTATGGTCCACCGAGACGGTAGATGCACAATTTTCTTCTTCTTCAAAATTCTGAATTTTGGTGCATGCAATCCTGCACGAATTTGCTAGAAGATCTAGATCATGGGGAATGAATGGATCACTTTGGTAATCTGATATTTTTCCCAAAATATCCAAGGTATTACATATTTTCACACCATCAACGACATTAGAGGGAGAGAAATCAAATTGCTCTTCACCTTCGGAAGCAATTACTGGCAAATTTTGCACAGAATTCAAAGGAAAATAACTGGAGGTGGAATTTTCTTCTTTTTCATCTTGAACAACTTCAGAAGAGAGAGTAGAGTTTGATAATTTTGGATCATGAACTCTTATGGTGTTGGATGTTCTCTCTAAAGTGCTATTATGATCCTCATCAATCTTTCCAAAGGTTCTGTCCAATTTTGTCCAGAGATCCTTTGGATATTCAACATATTTAGTGAGGTAGTGCAAGCAAGGAGAGAGAGCCAGAGCTATTATTGCAAAAGCTCCATCACATTCATTCAGCCAATCATTCTCACTCTCAAAATAATCTTCATCGAGTCCCATAGACACCCCATAGAGACCTTGCTCTTCAGAGATGCAATCATCTTCATCTTCCATTCTGAATAGCTTGTGAATGGGGTAAGAAGAGGAACTGATGAATCCATTCGAAGTTGTACTTGCAATTACAAAAAAGACAAAGTAAGGTCAGACAACCTACACATTTCAGGTTTTCATCACACCCAACATAGTTGATTAAGCAAGCTTGATCATCAATTCCTTAACTTGGGGTATTAAGTGGTAAACCTTCGGCTTTTGGTGCAGTGCTAGAAGGAGCAATTTCGCTCAAAAAAATGATCTAGTAGGAGATCTAAGGAGGAGAAGTGCCTTGTCTCGTCGAGGATCTGATACCGTATTAAAATTGAGCACATAGATCTATGGATCAACACACAACTCACAAGAATAGATCACACAATTTACTCAGTAATTGAAGAATGAAACAGTGCAAAAATGGCTTGCAACTGTGAATGCTTTCATTAATCAAATGTAATTAGATAATAATTACAATGTAATACACTGGTATTAATAACCAGTGAATTCAAATGCATGAGAGAGGAATTCAAATTGAATGACTCTACCTTACTGCATGGATAACTAGACATGACTAAATCATTATCGGAGCTCAACTAGTTAGCCCCAGTTGCCTCGATCAGTGCACCGGTCAGTTAGAATCAGTAAACTAGCCTAAATGAGTGTGTTAGGTGAGGAATTGCGCCTTCCCACATGAAATCAATTAATGATTGGCGCTAACTGAATGTAATTGGATGTAACTAACTCCTAACTAGGCTTAACTAGTCACTAACTGAACTCAACTAAAGGAGGTTGGTTCCGGCACTCCTAGTGGCTCCTAAATTGTAGGGATTGATCTAGGAGGCTCCTAAACTGAGGAATGTAAGTGCAATCAATGGAAGTTGGCCTCAATTAGTGTTCCCCACACTTTAGTAACTAGTACATGTTCCCCAATTAGGCCAAGTGGACCCAATGGTGCTAGTGACTAAAAGTAGACTAAAAGGACTCCTGATTTAGACATACTCTAGATTTATACATAATTGACCAAATTGGACAAGGGAGGATTATAATCCTAACACCCCCCCTGAATGCTAACTTGGACAATTGTGGGCCTTGG
>LPNX010317278.1:180778-361265 GCA_001517045.1 Pseudotsuga menziesii | reverse complement strand
ATATATATATATATATATATATATATATATTGTAATTAATCATGGTGTGGAGCTAAAGGCAAAATCCCTACAATCGATTCAACATTTTATGTTTCGACGATTAAAATTGTTGCTGAGGGTATATTCATCCTAGCCAGGACATTATAATTTTGACATCATGTGAATATGCATTTTAATTAAAAATACCCACAACCAACAATGTCAATGCAACCATAATGAAAAGGGCATGATTTTCCTAAGGATAAGGAAGGGGAATTATTTGACCTTTGGGTCTAACGGGGGAAAATCCAAGTGTCAATGGATAGACCCATTTAGCTGCCACCCATATTTTGTCTTACTCACCTTTCCTTGTCTCATTCAACTACCAAATTAAATCCTCTGATGTTAGTTAGGGCAGTTATTGCATGGACAATGGTGTGTAGCAGGACTGTCAGTCCTTTCCCACATGCACACTCCACCAGGGAGCTCGTTCATCCTCATGTGGATAGGAGGAGAAGGAACAACTCCATTCTTCCATTTTTCCATTCTCATGCAGAGACGACTGTTTTCTCTCCTCACACACAGGTTTTGCGATTTTTCTCATGCCGAGAACTAGGAGAGCTTACTTACGTTCACGATTTTCCTGTGTGTAAATATCGTTTTTGGATTTTGCCGTGTGAATCCACTTACAGGTTTTGTGGGTATGTGTATACGAATCCATCTCCACACTAATAGTCTATTACATCTGATTCCCTTCCTGATCGAGCTGTGTCTCTCCCATTGTTTTTAGTGGAGGAATAGTGGTTGTTGTTTTCCCCACAAGTGTGCATTGTTGCTGAGTTTTTTTGGCCACATTAGGGCCAAGAACAACTCTAGGATTGTCTTGCTCGGTCTGAGCTGGGTATCACCATTTTGGCTGCAGTGATGTTTCCATTTTTCTTCCCCAAGGCTAAGAATTGCCTGATTTTGCTGTGTGTATGTAGTGATTGGTCTTTGGACGATTTTGGAGTGGGAATGAAGGTTTGGTCTACTTGATAAACCTGGTGTGTTCGAGAGCCTCATAGACAGAGCTAGAGGGATAGCTTTCTTCTCCACACCCCCTGAATAGCACTAGAAGGGAAGTTAGGACCTAAGGGACTGTGCAACAGAGAAGGGACTGATTGCTTGTGTTGGCCGTGTGTGGGTGTCCTAGAAGTCAGGCTAGTTCTGGTGCAGGTGTCCTTATCTCTTAAGTGGGCCCACCAGCTTAGCAGTCAGCTTTTCCCAGCTCTCGGATAGCCTGATAACCCAACTGTGTTGACTTGGATGAATTTTTTGGTATCCTTTGCTATGTGTGAGCCTACTTAGTTTCCTTAACCTTTGTGGGAATCATGCCCAGCTCATGGGTGACAATTTTGCTAAGAGATTAAGGAGCACACTGGCCTATGGTTGGGTGGAACGTTGGAATGACGTAGTTGGTTGCGAGATGAATTCTTCATAAGATAAGTATTCTTGTCTATTTCATCTCTGCAATTGTATTTGATGTTTAATGAAAATGATGAACATGCTAAATGCTTGAATGTATGGTTTTGCTTCCGTTGTATGGTAATAATGTATCCATGTTTTACTTCAATGCATTTCTATTTTTATCATTGTATGTTCATGGGGCTAGTTGCCCAAATAGATAGTATGTTGGTAGCGTCATCTTCACTCGTCGGAGGGTTGGGGACATTACAGTGTAGTATCAGAGCACACGTTTCAGCATGGGCCTCAATGGGCCATGAAGAAGCAGTGACAGAGGCAAGGTTACCCTCTGCCCAACAGAGGAAAAATGTGAAAGACAGGAAAATTTAAAAAAAAAAAATCTCAGTGTGGAAAATGTCGGATGACTTAGGCTGAAGTCCATCCGATACGTCGGATGAATTAGGCGGAATCCCATCCAATACGTTGGATGACTCAAGCTGAGTCCATCCGATAGAGAAACCAGCAGGGAAAAAAAAATTGAAAATATTTTCAAAGTGTTAAAATTATCGGATGATGTTTGCTGAAGCCAGTCGATATGTCAGCTCAGTTAGTCAGAGGAACCAAAGTTCTCAGCTGGGAGGAGCCGAAGGTCTCAGCTAGGTGGAGATGAGGTGTCGGCAAGTCTCACCGGAAGGGAGCCGACACAGCGGCAGAAAGAGGAAGATAAGAAGAAAAATTCACAAATTTTTCTAAGTATAGGAAATCTCGGAAAATAATAGAAGATCGATCAGCCGATGCGTCAGAAGATAGAGGAAGATCGAGCTGATGTGTATCGGAGGATAGAGGAAGATCGAGACGATGTGCATCGGAAGATAGAGGAAGATCGAGTCGATGTGTATCAGAGGATAGAGGAAGATCGAGCCGATGTGTATCGGAGGATAGAGGAAGATCGAGCCGATATGCATCAGAAGACAAAGGAAGATCAATCCGATGTGCATTGGAAGACAAATGAAGATCAGTCCACCGAGGTGTCGGAAGAGTTGTCAACTAGTGACCCGATACATCAGATGGCTAGTTGAAAAGGGATCCAATCATATGAAAAAGAAAATCTGAGTTTATTTTATTTTATTTTATTTTTCAGTGGGAAAAGCAGATTTTCAGTGGATTTACAGGTGTTGAAAAGGAAAAAAATGGCAGTGATCTTATGCGCCATATTGGGAAAAAGTCAAATACTTACCAAAAAAAAAACCGAGGGCGCTGCCATATCCTTGACCCCCATCATCCCCCTAAGACCGTCATTCTTGGTAAAAGAAAATTATATGTTTTGACAAAGTTGTCAATATAGTGTTATCCAAATGCAAGTAAGTAATTATGAACTCATGATATTGTTATGCAGCTAATAGTTGTGTTTATTAACACATTGTTCAGAATTGTAGTCATCTTTAGAGGAAACATTCCGCAGAGAGTAGTTTTCAAAAAAAAAATTGTTCTTGGTTGGGCCAAGATGATGATCGATAACATGAATGATGCAGAGGATCCCTATGAGTTTGAGGAAGATACTATGGGAGAAAATTTCAGAGTTGGGAATGACGAGACAGAGTCCAATGGGAGAATATTTCAAGATACTCCCCCATATTTTGCAGCCACCATGAGGAGCCTAAGGGTGGATTTGCAAAGTTGCAGAGAAGACAATGAAAGGATGCTTAAGGCTCAAGAAGATCAAAATTAGATAAATGCAACTATACTGCAGAGTTTGACAGACATCCAGGGATAGATAAATTCTGGGAAATAGGCAACTAATCTAGAAAGAAGCAAGAGTAGTGCCAAGGGAGATTCCCGTAAAAGGTCCCATGTCTCCAGGAGGGCTTCCAGGGATAGAGGGAATAATCCAAAATGGACTACCAGTGGGTCATCTGATTCTGAAAAACCCAGTGGGGATTCAAGCTCTCCATCTTGTAGGAATAAGAGGAGGAGACGTTACAAGAACAATTCATGAGATGAATTCAAAAAGGCAAGGCCTCCTACTTTTAATGGTGAGGTCAAGACTAGTCAAGAAGGTGAGGCTTGGCTTCTTGGGATGAGGAAGTATTTCTAAGTCCAAGACTACTCCAAAAATATGAAAGCAAGGGTAGCTGTATTCAATTTGACTGGAAGAGCATCCATATGGTGGGAGCACCACAGACAAGTAAATAAGGTTAATGAAAGAAGAATTGAGTGGAAACAATTCAAGAATTATTTCAAGCAGAAGTACCTCTCTGACATGTACTATGATGATAAGATTAAAGAATTCCATGAGCTGATATTGGGACAATAGGCCATGGAAGAGTATGCAAATAAGTTCTTGGAGCTATTGAGGTATGTTAGGTACATCAAAGATGAGAAGGTGAAGATCCATCATTTCTTGAGTGGCTTGCCTCAGTCTTACAAAGACATAATTGAGTTTTATGAACCTAGAAATCTTGAAGAAGCAATAAGGAAAGGTAAGTACTGCTATGAGCAAAGCAAAGGTAAACCTGATTATCATAAGACATGGAAGGACAAAAAGAATGAGAATTCTGACCAAAGGAAGAAAGGTTTCAAACCTTCTAACTTCAGGAATTAGCAGAAGCAGCCATCCCAAGCTATGAGTAAGCCAACTAGAGTGGTGGGAGAGAAACCAAGAGATCCACAACAGAACAGGAAACCTCTCTAATGTTGGAAATGTGGAGGACCCCACATGCGCAGGAATTTTCCACTTGAGAATGAGAGTGCAAGGCCAACTTACAATATTCAAGAAGCAGAAATAGTGGGTCAAGTAGTAAGGGCCGTCCCTAGGATTTATGCAGCACTGAAGGACCGCTAGGTAGATCACTAGTCAACTGTGGATGAAGTTGCAGGTAAGATTGTTGAGCAATTTGTTTCTATTTTGATTGACCCTGGTTCTACTCACAGTTACATTACCCCTAGAGTAGTGGAGATTTGTGCTTTTAAGAAAGTAAAGCATAGAAAATCTTGGTTAGTTTAGCTAGCCACTGGAACTAAGAGAAAGGTTAGCGAAGTGGTAGAGAAATGTCCATTGGTCATGAATGGATTGGTCACTTGTGTAGATATGAATGTTCTATCACTTGGTTCCTATGACATTCTCATCGGAATGGATTGGTTAGAAGCTCACAGAGTAAAGCTTGATTGTTATAATAAGACTTTCGAATGCATGGATGAAGAAGGGAAACCCATAGTTGTAAGAGGTATTCCAAAGGTGATTTTTGTGAGGTAGATTTAGGCAATGCAATTGAAGAAGTTTTGTAGGAAAGGTTTCCAGTTGTATGCAGCTCATATTTTGGAGGAAACAGAGAATGGAACTCCTAGGTTGGAGGAATTTCATGTGTTGCAGGAATTTAGGGATGTGTTTCCTGATGAGATTCAAGGGCTTCCTCCAAATAGGGACATTGATTTCACAATTGAACTTGTGCCAGGAGTAGCACCAATGTCCAAGACACCATACATAATGAGAACACCTGAGATGCTAGAACTGAAGATGCAACTACAAGAGTTGTTGGAGAAGAAGTATATTAGGCCGAGTGTGTCTCCTTGGGGAGCACCAGTTCTGTTTGTAAAGAAGAAAGATGGTACACTTAGGTTATGTATTGATTACATATAACTGAACAAAGTTACTGTGAAGAATAAATATCCTTTTCCTAGGATTGATGACCTCTTTAATCAAATGAGGGGAGCAAGGGTATTTTCCAATATTGACTTGAGGTTTGGTTACCATTAGGTGAGAATAAAGGATGAAGACATTCATAAGAAAGCCTTCAGAACAAGGTATGGACATTATGAGTTTGTAGTGGTACCATTTGGTCTCACAAATGCACCAGCTACATTTATGTGCCTTATGAATAGTGTCTTCAATAGGTATTTGGACAAGTTTGTTCTTGCTTTCCTTGATGACATTCTTATTTATTCTAAAAATGAGGAAGAGCATGAAGATCATTTGAAATTGACATTGCAATTGCTCAGGGAGCATCAATTGTATGCAAAGCGGAGCAAGTGTGACTTATATAGAGATAGAATTCAGTATTTGGGTCACATTATCTCAGAAGAGGGTATATCGGTGGACCCTGAAAATATTGAAGCCATTATGAATTGGCCTACTCCAAGAAATGTGACAGATGTAAGATCTTTTATGGGACTTGCAGGATACTATAGGAGATTCATTGAAGGATTCTCCAAAGTTGCACATGCCACCACTTCTTTGCAAAAGAAAGGGATAAGGTTTGAATGGACATCAGGGTGTGAAGAAAGCTTCCAACAGTTGAATAATCTTCTCACCAGTGCACTAGTATTGAAAGTTGCAGACCTAGAGAAATATTTTGTGGTATGTACCGATGCATGCGGGCAAGGGATTGGAGATGTCCTTATGCAAGACAACCACATGATATGTTACGAGTCAAGAAAGCTAAAGGAGCATGAGAGGAACTATGCCACTCATGATCTAGAGCTTGCATCCATAGTACATGCTCTCAAGATGTGGATGCATCACTTGATGGGTAGAATATTTGAGCTAAGAACAGACCATTGCGGTATGAAGTATTTGTTTGATCAGCCTACTCTGAATGCTAAGCAAGCGAGATGGCTGGAGTTTTTATGTGAGTTTGATTTCGAAATCAAGCACATATAAGGAAAGGAGAATAAGGTAGCTGATGCACTCAGCAGGAAGGTGCAGGAAATGCATGTGGCATCTCTTAGTATTTGCCAATCAGATTTGAGGCAGCAGATTGTTAATCATACTGCTGGAGATGAATTGTATGAGCAAGTAAAAGACATATTGTAGTAGCAAGGTCTTGAGAAGAGGTATGAGGGATATAAATTGGAAGAAGATGGAATTCTTACTTATAAAGGCAGAATTTATATTCCAAATGTAGCAGATTTGAGAAGAGTTGTTATGGATGAAATCCATCAAGCTACATATTCTGGTCACCCAGGATATTAGAAGACAATTGCTACAGCCAGAAAGTAGTACTTTTGGCCAAGAATGAAAAAGGACATGGCTGAATATATTTCAAGGTGCATGAAATGTCAACAAGTAAAGGTTGAGCATTAACACCCAGTAGGTTTGTTGCATCCTTTGCCAGTTCCAGAATGGAAATGGGAAGTTATTTCCATGGATTTCATTATAGGATTGCCAATGACTTGGAGACAACATGATTCCAGCATGGTTGTGGTAGACAAGTTGAAAAAGGCAACACAGTTTATACTAGTTAAGTCTACGCATAAGACTGATGACATTGCAAAGATCTTCATGAAGGAGATTTTTAAATTGCATGGATTGCCTAAGGCAATAGTCTCTGACAGAGATGTCAAGTTCACTTCCAATTTTTGGAAGGGGTTGTTTATAGATTTGGTTACAAAGATGAAATTCATCACTACCTACCACCCTCAGACTGATGGTCAGACAGAGAGAGTCAATTAGGTGCTTGAAGACATGCTTTGCATGTATGTGATGGACAAACCGACCAAGTGGGAAGATTACTTACACTTGGTAGAGTTTGCTTATAATAATGGACAACAAGCATCCTTGGGGATGAGTCCATATGAAGCTTTGTATGGCAGAAGGTGTAGGACACCAATGACTTGGGATAATCCAATGAATAGGGTTGTGCTTGGTCCATAATTTCTTAAGGAGATGGAGCAAGAGGTTGTAAAGATTAGGCAGAATCTGAAAGCAAACCAGGACATACAAAAAAGCTATGCAGATAAGCATAGGGTGAATAGAGAGTTCAGTGTAGGGGATCATGTTTACCTCAGAGTGATGACAAAGAAGAGTTCCTTGAAGCTTGGAAGTTGTGCCAAGCTGTCACCAAGATATTGTGGGCTGTTTGAAGTGCTTGAAATAATAGGGCCAGTTGGATATAGACTTGCATTTCCTGCTAGCACTAGAGCTCATAATGTTTTTCATGTTTCTTTTCTTAAGAAATATGTACATGATCCTAACCATGTGATAAATTGGGATGTGATTCAAGTGGAACACAAGGGAGAGTTCCAAATCGAGCCAATGCGCATCCTCGACAGGAAGGTCACAATGGTCCAGAAGCGAGCCATAGGGCAGGTAAAGGTGTAATGGGAGCACTACGGTCCTGAAGAGGTTACGTGGGAGCTGGAGGATGCCATGCAATTGGCACATCCATTTTTGTTCAATTCTGTGGAGCACTGAGGCGGTACCAGTGTAGCATTTTGTTCAAATTTGTAAAGCACTGAGGACAGTGCTTTTGAAGGGGGAGGGGAATGTAACACCCCAGTTTTAACCCCATTTGCATTAAAAATGTATATGATGTATATATTGTAATTAATCGTGGTGTGGAGCTAAAGGAAAAATACCTACCATCGATTCAATGCTTTATGTTCCGACGATTAAAATCGTTGCCAAGGGTATATTTGTGCTAGCCAGCACATTATAATTTTGACATCATGTAAATATGCATTTTAATTAAAAATACCCACAACCAACAATGTCAATGCAACCATAATGAAAAGGGCATGATTTTCCTGAGGATAGGGAGGGAGAATTATTTGACCTTTGGGGCCAATGGGGGAAAAGCCAAGTGTCAATGGATAAACCCATTTAGCTGTCACCCATCTTTTGTCTTACTCACCTTTCCTTGTCTCATTCAACTACCTAATTAAATCCTCTAATGTTAGTTGGGGAAATTATTACATGCATAGCGGTGTGTGGCAGGACTATCAGTCCTTTCCCACACGCACACTCCACCAGGGAGCTCATTCATCCTCACGTGGGAAGGAGGAGAAGGAACGAACCCATTCTTCCATTTTGCCATTCTCACACAGAAACGACTATTTTCTCTCCTCACGCATAGGTTTTGCGATTTTTCTCATGCCGAGAATTGGGAGAGCTGCCTTACGTTCATGATTTTCCCGTGTGTAAATCTCGTTTTTGGATTTTGCTGTGTGAAGTCACTTGCAAGTTTTGTGGTTCTATGTATATGAATCCATCTCCATGCTGAGAGTCTGTTACATCTGATTCCCTTCCTGATTGGGCTGTGTCTCTCTCGTTGTTTTCAGTGGAGGAATCATGGTTGTTGTTTTCCCCATGAGTGTTTGTTGTTGCTGAGTTGTTTTGGCCAATAAAAACTATGGGATTGTCTTGCTCGATCTGAGCTGGGTATCACCATTTTGGCTGCAGTGATTTTTCCCCTTTTCTTCCCCAGGGCTAAGAATTGCCCGATTTTGCTGTGTGTATGTAGTGGTTGGTATTTGGATGGTGTTGGAGTGGGAATGAAGGCTTGGTTTGCTTGATAAATCTGGTGTGTTCGGGAGCCTCATAGATAGAGCTAGAGGGATGGATTTCTTCTCCACACCCCCTGAATAGCAGTGGAAGGGAAGTCAGGGCCTGAGGGATTGTGCAGCAGAGAAGGGACTGATTCCTTATGTTGGGCATGTGTGGGTGTCCTAGAAGTTAGGCTAGTTCTGGTGCAGGTGCCTTAGCTCTTTAGTGAGCCCACCAGCTTAGCAGTCAGCTTTTCCCAGCTACTGGATAACCTGATAACCCAACTGTGTTGGCTTGGCTGAATTTTGTGGTATCCTTTACTATGTGTGATCCTGCTTAGTTTTCTTATCCTTTGTGGGAATCATGCCTAGCTCGGGGGTGGCAGTGTTTCTAAGAGATTAAGGAGCACACTAGCCTATGGTTGGGTGGAACCTTGCAACAATGTCACTGGTTGCGGGATGAATTCTTCATAAGATAAGTGTTCTTGTCCATTTCATCTCTGCAATTGTATTTGATGTTTAATGAAAATGATGAACATGCTAAATGCTTGAATGTATGGTTTTGCTTCCACTATATGGTAATAATGTATGCATGATTTACTTCAATTCATTTCTATTTTTATAATTGTATGTTCATGGGGTTGGTTTCCTATATAGATAGTATGTTGGTAGCGTCCTCTTCGCCGGTCGGAGGGTTGGGGATGTTAAAAAGGAGCTGGGAAAAAAAACCACATGGGAAAAAGTCCCCCCCTCTAATTAAGCAGGTAGAATCAGGATCAATCTGGTTCTTCTGTTCACAAGTATCCTAGGGCCTGGCATGTGAAATTATCCATCATTATGTCTGTAGGAATCTTCGTCATTGGAAGAAGAATAATATGCTCAACTAAATCATAAATATAGACAGCTGCTGGATGAAGAATAGATCCATGTAGAGCAACTGAAATCAACTGATAAGTGAGAAAAGGTTCTTGAGGATTCAAACCATGTGAGGAACACTCAAGAAAATGATATGTTTCATCCATGAACAGCAAACCATGAGTGGTAAAAATAGACCCAAGTTTTAGGAGCAAGTGTCCAGGAAGATGCAGAAAATATTCCTCTTTACCAGTTCTGTGAGGAGATGAGCATGTGACCAAAGGTAGAGAAGCCCTTGGACTATGGAGAGCGAATGATTGAGCTCCATAATCTGATATAGCTTCAGAAACAGCTAATCAATCACAAAATAAAAATCAGAAACCTCATAAGAGGAAACTAACACCAAATCCCCAGCAACAATTTTGAGGAAGAATTGCGGTACTTGATTTTTTCACACCAAAATTGGTGAGAGCAGCTACAAGCATGAATGAAAGCTCTTGGATTTTAAAAATTGAACCAAGTAATATCATATCAGAAAGTAAATCAGATATAAATGGGTTCATATCAGATCCAAAACTGTTAAATGAAATCAAATCCCCAGCAGTAGTTTTGAAGGAGACTTGCGGTACTTGTTTCTTCACAAAATTAATGAGAACAACTACAAGCAGTAACGAAAGCTTATGAACCTGAAATATTGAAAAAAGAAATATCATGTCAGATCTAAATAATATCATATGAGATCCAATAAGTTTCATATCATATCCAAGAGTATGGTCCACTGAGACGGTAGATGCACAATTTTCTTCTTCTTCAAAATTCTGAATTTTGGTGCATGCAATCCTGCACGAATTTGCTGGAAGATCTAGATCATAGGGATCGAATGCATCACTCTGGTAATCTGATATTTTTCCCAAAATATCCAAGGTATTACATATTTTCACACCAACAACAACATTAGAGGGAGATAAATCAAATTTCTCTTCACCTTCAGAAGCAATTACTGGCAAATTTTGCACATAATTCAAAGGAAAATAACTAGAGGAGGAATTTGCTTCTTTTTCATCTTGAACAACTTCAGAAGAGAGAGTAGAGGCCAAGAATTTTGGATCAAGAACTCTTATAGTTTTGGATGTGCTCTCCAAAGTGCTATTATGATCCTCATCAATCTTTTCAAAGGTTTTGTCCAATTTTGTCCAAAGATCCTTCGGACATTCATCATATTTAGTGAGGTAGCACAAGATAGGAGAGATAGTTAGAGATATTGTTCCAAAAGCTGCATCACATTCATTCATCCAATCATTCTCACTCTCAAAAGACTCTTCACCGAGTCCCATAGACACTCCATAGAGACCTTGTCTCTTCAGAGATGCTATCATCTTCATCTTCCATTTTGAATAGCTTGTGAATGGGGTAAGAAGAGGAGCTGATGAATCCATTCGAAGTTGTACCTGCAATTACACAAAAAGACAAAGTAAGGTAGAATAACCTGCACATTTCAGGTTTTCATCACACCCAACATAGTTGATCAAGCAATCTTGATCAACAATTCCTTAACTTGGGGTATTAAGTGGTAAACCTTTGGCTTCTGGTGCAGTGCTGGAAGGAGAAATTTTGCTAAAAAAAAATGATCCAGAAGGATATTTGAGGAGGAGAAGTGCCTTGTCTTGCCAAGGCTCTCATACCATATTAAAATTGAGCACATAGATCTATGGATCAACACACAACTCACAAGAATAGATCACACAATTTACTTAGTAATTGAAGAATGAAACAGTGCAAAAATGGCTTGCAACTGTCAATGATTTCATTAATCAAGAGTGATTAGATAATAATTACAATGTAATACACTGGTATTAATAACCAATGAATTCAAATGCATGAGAGAGGAATTCAAATTGAATGACCCTATCTTACTACATGGATAACTGGACATGACTAAATCATTATCGGAGCTCAACTAGTTAGCCCCAGTTGCCTCAATCAGTGCACCAGTCAGTTAGAATCAGTTAACTAGCCTAACTAAGTGTGGTAGGTGAGGAATTGTGCCTTCCCACATGCAATCAATTAATGACTGGTGCTAACTGAATGTAAATGGATGTAACTGACTCCTAACCAGGCTTAACTAGTCACTAACTGAACTCAACTAAAGGAGGTTGGTTTCGTCACTCCCAGTGGCTCCTAAATTGTAGGGATTGATCTAGGAGGCTCCTAAACTGATGCATTCAAGTGCAATAAGTGGTAGTTGGCCTCAATTAGTGTTCCCCACACTTTATTAACCAATACATGTGCCCCAATTAAGCCAAGTGGACCCAATGGTGCTAGTGACTAAAAATAGACTGAAAGGACTCTTGTTTTAGACATACTCCAGATTTAGACATAATTGACCAAATTGGACAAGGGAGGATTATAATCCTAACAATTAATGAGTTGCATGAAGTGAGTGAAAGTGTAGTGTGGAGGAATGGTTTAAAAAAAACTTATTTCAAGGAAGCCATGGAGTTGATGGCCAATATCCTAACTTAGTTAAAGTCTACATGATGGAAAAAATACGAATTAGGAAACCAGGCTCCGATACCAATGTTGTATACAGTATCTGGTTTGCATGTGATTACTTTCGAATAGTAAATTCAACCAATAGAAAATAAATCCATGTGAAAAATAAATGATTATTGAATATGAATTGATAATTAAGATGATTACAAAAGGATAAGAGTGCCATATTGATATAAATCCTAAAGACACCTAAGGTGACATTCATGAAAGAATGAGTCCCTTTAGAATAATTAATAATTGTTATTTATATATAATATGTTTATTATTATTTAATATTTATGTATATTTTATTTGTTACAGGTGGAATTGAAAAACAGTGAACTACATTCAAAACTATGCGAGAAGGAACAAGTTGACAATCGGGTAGGCCAGAGAAAAATTCTCCACTGAATCTCTTGAACGATTCATTGAAGTTTTCTCACACAAAATAAATAAGTTCTTGGATATTTTTCATGAGCAAGATGTATGCCTCGAATGAAAGACTATTAATGCACAAGCCCAATAATGGTGGGAGGACAAATTTATACGAGTGGCTAGAAAAGATATGTGAAGAATACTATGAAGAACAAGCTATCGAAGAAAGAAATTTGCTCGACAAAATCCAAAGTGGATTCTATAATGACTTTCATGACAACTTTTTCTATACAATTCCAACTCTGTTCTATAAATTTCTAATCGAAAAAGGAGTCAGTCACATAGTTGAGCGTCAACCTCCATTGGGATCATAAGAAAAAATACAAGGAGTGGTTTGTTCACGAATGCAAGTGGAAATATTTTCTCATTAAATGAACCTCATTATTGAACCCACTTTCATCATTTAATAATACTCAGGTCGGAATTGGGGGGTTCATCGACCACGTGCCAATGAATGAATAGATGATGCTACTAAAAAAGTAAGCATGATATGAATCCTAGCAAGTACCCAAGTTTGACTTGATGAAAGTTGATGGCCAGTCATAAGAAGACATCTGATATTCAAAAAATTGAAAGGGAAAAATGATAGAAATTATAGGAGTTGAGGGATCACTTAATTCCACTTCATAATATGAGGAGTATGAAGAAGGTGGTCGAAAATATCAAGAAACCAAAAGTCCACCTAAGTTGAGGGAAAATCGACTAGATGAGTGAGAGAGGGTGAGGCACTAATTAGATTCGTATTCTTGAACCTATGATTCCTGCCAATACGATCACAATCCTTCTGAATCATGTACGGATATTAAGATAGATCATCAAGTGCAAGTTGGGAATTCAACATGGACAAAGCACAATATGGAGCCATCTAGATGGCTATGGAAAATTTTTGGATCGAGTGATGATCTAAAGATCAGTTCATGGTAATTGGACAATTTTACACTAGATTTTGGAAGACACAATTTTAATTTATTCTATTAAGAACACATGGAGGTATCCCCCTTGCTAGCAACATTATTAATTGAAGCATATATCATGTTAGAGATCCAAACTATCGACGAAGAGTTCATAGAATTAGTTTGACTATCTTGGTATAAAACTCACTAACAAGAAGTAAGTACATAAGCTCATCATAAATAAGTAAGTGTGTCCATAGTTGGTCATTAATCTCCAGCAGTTAATAAAACTCAAAATAGAAATTGAATATTTTGTTAAGATGACTTACCATCACCCAGATCACACTCCTATTTATGAGGGGGGGTAAATGTCCCAAGAAACACTGGCTGGTATGCAAAAACATTTGGAAATCTAACCTTATTGATGATGAGAATCAACAGATTGCATAGTTTGCAAGAGGTCTTTGGAAAAGAGCACTCGCATGGTATATGAACTTTATTTAAGACGGGGTAAAAATGAAGCAAGAAATTAAAGAAAATTTTCTAGAATTCTTCAAGATGCAAGATAAAATGCATTTGGACGACCACAAATTAAAAGAAATTACTCAAATACTGGGTGAATTAGTGCACAAATATGATAGTGTTAAAATCTGATTGCCAAGAATATTTAGAAGCTAAGGGAATCCTTACAATTCAATATTACTCACAAATTATGCAGAAAACAGTGAAAGAAGAGAAATTAACACATAGAAATGGTGTCAATAATAGAGTTTATTATGAATATCCAATATGTAATTATGTATGGAACAAGTTTATAATACAATAGGATAAAACTGTTAGCCTTTGGAGACCATTTGGATGCATACATGTGGGAGGCTTAGATTGAACCTCAAAACCCCTCTAGGTGGACTGATGAGCTCCCAAACCACCTCAAATGATCATGCATTATAGTGTGAACGTGGATGGAACATGATAGGACATAAATGAGGGTAGGAATGCATTGTGGAGTGCATGGCTGAGTGGGAGTGCCTTTAGGAAGTATTAAATGGTCCAAAAGAGTAAAAAACCACCAAATACATGCACTAACGCCTCTAGTCAATCAGTTTCCCTATTTTAAGGGATGGGAAGCACACCAAGGACTGAAAATTAATTAATGAGAGCACATGTGTAACCAAAATGATAAAAAAAGAGCACCTGGGTGCATTTATGAGTCCAAAACACCCAAGGAACTAAGATTGACCAATACAACCTAGTTTTTGACCATCTAACATAAGCATGAGACTAATGAAAATGTGTTCTAGGTGTATGACCATGGTACTAAGGTGGAATAATGATCTAAAACCCCCCATTAACCCCGACTTAGTGTAATTAAATCACATTATTGAGGCCTTGGAAACTAAGGCTCAAGTCACCTCTTACAAACATTTATTTGTCCATATAACCAAGGTAAGGAGGAAAAATTCATGGGAACAAAACCTCCCCTCTAAAATGGACATGGAGAAAAATATGAAAGTGAATATGAGTCATCACCATGTGTCACCCAATCCAATAAATGATCTCAAATAGGTGAATTTCTAAACTGTGAAGTTCTTGGTGAAGATGTCAGCAGTTTGTTATGCAGATGGGTAATACTGCAACCATATCATCTTCTCATGCACCAAGATCCTGATGTGGTGCATGTTTATCTCATTGTGCATGGTCCTCTGTTTCCACATTAGATTAATGAAAATATTGATTGCACTTTGATTATCTCACCAAATGTCTGTGGGAAAATCAAATACAAAACCAAGTTCCCCAAAAATACCTTGCAACCACACACATTGTGTAGCTACGTTCACTGCTCCTCTATACTTAGCCTCAACTGATGAAAGGGATATAGTGTGTTGTTTATTGATTTACCAACAAATGGGACTATGTGAAATCATGAATACATAACCTGAAGTGGAATTTCTGTCAATGGAATCTTCATCCCAATCAGAATCAATAAATCGAACTAGTTCTAGTGGAGAACCAATAACATAGTGTACCCCAAAGTGTTTGGTTCCTTGCACATAATGCAATATTATTTTTTCAGCCCTCCCAATGGATCTCATGATGCTCCTACATATATATTTCAGAAAGACCTACATCATATTCCAAATCAGGTCAATAGTGTGTAAGATACAACAATATCCCAACTAGTTGTCTGTACAAGGAGCTGTCCACCAAAGGAGATGCACCAAAATCACCTATTTTTATTCCTAGAGGAATGGGAACTTGGATGCCTTACATTCAACCATTTTGAAATTTAATAACAGTTTTGTAGCATACTTTGGTTGGATTACCTTGATCCTTGCATCGATTTCTCAATCTCTAAGCCAAGAAATTGTTTCAACAATCCAAGTCAATCATGGAGAATTCACTGTGCAATGAAGACTTTTTTGATCCAATATCATTATTGCAACTCCATGTAATAAAAATATCATCAACATACAATACAATTACCTGAAATAAATCACCAACATACTTCAAAAATACATTAGGATCATACTTGCATCCTTCAAAGCCAAGCGATAGCAGGAAATTGTCCATCTTGGCATACTAATCCCTGGGGTCTTGCTTGAGTCCATAGAGATATTTGTTAATCTTGAAAACAAGTGAAGGATCATGAATGAAAACTTTAGGATGCTGCATATATATATATCCTTGTTAATTTCACCATGAATAAAATTACTCTTCACCTTCATGTGGTGAACTTCCCAACGCTTAGATGCAGCAATGGCTAATACTAGCCTGATAGAGTCTATCTTTGCAACCGGTGCAAATGTCTATGTATAGTCCAGTCCTTGGACTTGAGAGAAGACTTTGGAAACCAACCTATCCTTCTACTTGATATTAGAACCATCTACAACCACTTTTGGTCCTATAGACCCACTTACATTGCACTAGTTTCATCTTGGAGTGAAATGAACTAATTCCCAAGTCTCATTGTCTTGTAATGACTTGAAATCTTCTTGCATGGTTGTTTTCCTTCTTCGGTCAAGTGATTCTTCCTGATATGTCTAAGGATCAGATCTAACCATCATAAATAATCTCTTTGAAATATTCAATTCATAAGTAGAGAAGGAATTTTGAAATTGAGATCTAGTCTTCCTAGAGTCTTGTGGATCTCCAGCAAGATCACCAGCTGCTTGTATGGTTTTCTCAACCCACTTTCATCACATGGGTGATTCATGATATGAATGCATGTCATCATAATCATCATAAATATTAGAATAAAAAAATCATAGGAAGAATCATCACTTACATCAACATGGAGTGGAGGATGTGAGCAATCCCTTTTAGTTAGTTTGATCTCTTGCATGGGCTCTTCTTTGAACTGTACACTCTTTTCAATGAATGTTTTATGAGATGAGGGATAAAATAGATTGTATACCTTTGTATATTATACAGATACAACCATAATGGACTCCTTGCTTTTATGTTGCAAGGCCTTTCTCTTCTCGAGAGGAGTTCTAGCCCAAGCCTTTGAGCCAAAAACCATGAAATAAGAAACATTGGGATTGTGACCACTCCAATACTCAAATGGAGTTTTGAAATCCAATGGTTTGTGTCAAGCTCTGTTCTATACCATTGTGTTTAATTTGATACACTAAGAGTAGGTTCATTTCAAGATCAAGCACAAACAACACACTGTTGAAGTACCCATCTTCAAGGTCAATCTTTTCAATCCCTTTAGCTTGTATCTCTAAATCATCACCCATGAGGATGAATAGACCACTGTAAGGATGTAGGGTCAATAAGGAATCATGCATGGAATTCATTCTCCTAGAGGCACTTGAATCTACGATGAAGGATGAAGAGCTTGAAGACCCAACAACCAAAGCATGGCATCTCTCCTTGTTCTCTGAGCTTGAACCTCCCTCTTTCTTCCTCGCACCTTCTGGAAGTTTGATGTTGGTCTTCTCAAGGAGTTGCACCATCATGTCAATGGTTTTATTCATGCATGCACTCTCTGGATGCCAACCTTTGTGACAATAGGTTCATTTTTTCTTCTCTTGCTTCTTCTTCTCTTTTTCCTTGCTTAGATTCGAAACCCCATCTAAAGATTTGGACTTCTCCTAATTCTTCTTCTCTTGCATCTTCAAATATCTGACTTTCTTATTTCCTTTGGATGGATTCGAAACTCCTATAGAAAGGTCTTGATTGTTAGTGTATTTGATGTACCCATTTTCACTAACTTGTCTTGTTCTTGAGTCAGTGACTCCATGAATTCTGCCAGTGAAGGCATCCTCCAATTTCAAGTTGTGATTTTGCTTGAGTGGAATGTTGATACAAGCACTAAATACTATAGCCCTAGATTCGAAAGAATAAAAAAGATCAGTTTCTCATCTTTCTTCTAAATTCCACATTGTTTCATCTAAAGCACCAACGATTTGATCTTTGTGAAGAAGTCTTGGATCATCTCAAAGTGAGTTGGGCTCAATGAGATCAACTCATTTTTGAGTTGGTGTCCTCTCATCTCATCAATCTTCCCAAAAAATTACTTCAGCTTGAGCCATAATTCGTTGGGTATTGTCAGACTATCTACATGGAAGATAAGATCCCTTGAAATGCTGACACAAAGCATCCTAAATGCTTCATCAAGTCTGTTGAAGTACTTCGATTTTTCCACAGCAGATTTTGGCTTGGTCTCAATTCCCATGGTGACTATGTAGAGTCCTTTTGGCCTTATTTGGATCACCATTTTGACCTTCCATTCGAAATATTTGAATGGGGTACGCAATACATGACTCTTCTCGATTCCTTCTTGCACACTGAGTGATAGAAACACTGGATGTACCTGCAATGCAGACGCTCAATTTTTTATGGAAAATACCCTAGATAGAAACTCAAACACTCTGTATTTGATTTGTAGCTCCAAAGAGCTCTGATACCATGTGGAAATATAATTCACAACAAGATCTAGGAGCTAAGGGAATTTTCACAATTCAAGATTACTCACAAATTATGTAGAAAATAGTGAAAGAAGAGAAATTAACACATAGAAATCGTGTTAATAATAGAGTTTATTATGATTTCCCAATAAATAAATATATATGGAACATGTTTATAATACAATAGGAGAAAATGATTAGCCTTTGGAGGCCATTTGGATGCATACATGTGGAAGGCTTAGATTGGACCTCAAAAGCCCCCTTAGTGGACCAATGAGCTCCCAAACCACCTCAAACGGTTATGAATGCTAGTATGAATGTGGTTGGATCATGTTAGGGCATAAATTAGGGTAGGATAGGCATGGTGGATTGCATGGATGAGTGGGAGTGGCTCTGGGAAGCAATAAATGGTCCAAAAAGCAGAAAACCACCAAATGCATGCACTAGCGCCTCTAGTCGACCCGTTTCCCTATTTTAAGGGATGGGAAGCACACCAAGGACTAAACAATAATTAATGAGGGCACATGTGTAACCAAAATGATCAAAAGAGAGTGTCTAGGTGCATTTATGAGTCCAAAAAACCTAAGGAACCAAGATTGGCGAATACAACCTAGTTTTGGACCATATAACATAAGCATGAGACTAATGAAAATGTGTCCTAGGTGTATGACCATGGTACTAAGGTGGAATAATTCTCTAATAGACATAATATTTAAATACCTACTTAGACAAGTTCCATCCAAGATGGATCAAACTATCCTGATCCATTTTTTTGTTGCAGGTCTCCAGCTAAGAATTAAAATGCCCCTACCATTAAGAAAGAAAACCACTCCTAGAGGAAAGAATATTACACTACAAGGAAAAGAGCTTGTAGCAGAGGTTTTTAGTGTTACAAGATTGGAAAAATTGTCAAAAGAAATACTTGATACAACGTCCACCAATGTTAGTGGATGTTTTGACAAAGGTTATTACAGATATATTTTATAACTAAAAAAAACTTGGTGTCCAAAGGTTTTAGCGAATGTTTTTTAATTGGTGCATTTTGTTGAAAACACGTGAACTAATGCGTATCGTAATAAAATTCATTGGTTTTGTATGATATAAAATATTTGTAGTGATGCACTCAAAAATTTTAAGTACTAGAGATCACCAAATTTCAACGACGCACCGGTGCTTATGTATAGATTATACATACCTGTGCATGCGTACAATCGAAATGCACCAATGCAATATTTTATGTCATACACACTGATTTTTTTAATATTTTTAAACTTAAACATTGTTGTCTATTTATAACAGTGCCCCAATGCATTTGATCATGATAAGCATTGGTTCTTACAAACTATTAAAATAACCTTACGCATTTAAACACCTCATATGCACCAGTGCGCTTAAACACAAAAAGTACCGGTGTGTATAACTCTAATAAATCCTGATGCATTTAAATAATTAAAAAGAACTAGTGTGATCAACAAACAAAAACACATCGTTTAATGTAACTAAGACGTGGACATTTTTATTTTTTAAATTGAAACCACTTATACTATGAAACGAGAACTTTATACTAAGAACGAGAACTCTAGGGATAAAAAAGATGATTTTTGCAAAAAAAACACCAAAAACACCCCCAAATAGAAAAGTGTTGATACCAGTATACATGTTGTAGAGCCATGGCCTAAACATCCCATACTGTTGCTTAATAAAACTTTAAAATCAACCCCTAAATTGGAAAAAAAATATTTCTCCAAAAGATAAATTACAACTTTTTTGAAACTAGCATATTAAACAAACAAAAATATTTCATAAATAATTTCACCACTCTAACCATATAAAATCAAAGAAATTATGATGTGATTCATAATGAAAGCATATATTAGACCATTCAAGAAAAAATGATTCATATAAATATTCAAAATCTCCTTCAGAGTTTCATATAAATATTCAAAATATTCTCCTCCCTTTCCCTCCACCCTCCTCCCTCTCCCCCTTCCACCTCCTCCATTGTTGTATTAAGGGGAGCGTTGCTCCCTTGGGTGCTAAAGGGATGCCCCTCACTGGTGATGCAATTATCAAAATCACGCCGCCAATGAGGGATGACCCTTTGGCTCCCAAGGGAGTAGTGCTCCCCTTATTGCAGCGAGGGAGAAGGTTGAAGGGGGAGGCGGAGGGGAAGGAGGGTGGAGGGGAGTGTGTGGGGGGGGGGGGGGGAGGGGGGGGGGGGGGGGGGGAGGAAGGGAGGATGGATGAGGTGGAGGAAGAGGGGGGAGTCTCCTAGGGAAACCCACGATGAATCGGTAAATAAAAACGCTTTATATTATATTGTTTTATCTACTAGCACAACCACAAGTAAAGTGGTCGGTAAATGTCTATAAGCGCAACAAACCACTTAGTTTTGTCAAGATATTTGATTGTTAAACAAAGTCTAAAATATATAATTTTATATCTATTATTCATACCATATTATTAGAGTTAATATAAACACAAAACAAATACTATTTAATAATAAATAAAACTAAAAATCCGTCTTCTACAAATAATAATATTATTTTATTCTCTAAATATATAACTTACTCATGATATTATTTTATTTTATTATCTTGACAAAACAAAAATATTGTTTTATAATAATATAATATTTTATTATCTAAATATGTAACTTATTAATAATATTGTTTTTTTAACAAAGCAAAAATATTGTTTTATTTTATTCTATGGAAAAAAAGAATAGTGTTTTATTTAATTCTCTAAACAAAAACAAGAATAACCTACTAATGCTAAAAATATATCCTTATTCTTTATAATATTATTAAAGCTCAGTTTAATGAGTTAGGTCAAATGAATATGTTAGGTTAAGTGAATCACATTGGAAATTTTTTATTAAAAATGTAATGCATTGAACATTTTTAAATAAATAAATTGAAAATGCTATAAAATTTATATCATTATTAAAATCGCTATTTAATGAGTTATGTCAAATGAATAGGTTATGTCAAATGAATAGGTTATGAGTGAATGAGTGAATCACATTGAAATTTTTTTATTAAAAATATAATACATTAAATATTTTTTAATAAATAAATTGAAAATTTTAAAGAAATATAATTTTATTTGATATTAAATTTTATAAAATTTACTCTTCTAATGTGCAGAGTATATAAAGTTGATGCATACAATAAAATTAAAAGATTAATTTGCATTCACAATATGCTCCTCTCGATGCCCTTCCACCTCCATTCTCGGCCTTCTCCGCGGTTGCAATAGGGCAACGCCGCTCCTTGGCAGCCAACGAGCCGCCCCTCATTGGCGGCGCGGCCATCAAATTATTTGTGTTGCTTGAAGTTATAAGATTTCCATAATCGACTAAACTTAGATACCCATCACCGCCCAGACAAACTGCTCTCCACTCCCAATATAGGTCAAGTTGTTCTGATCCTAATTCACTCCTGTTATAATACAAGGAGGGTGTTTTGGTGTTGGACTCAGAAGCATAGAAGATATAGACTCCTGAGGCATAATTGCTATCATTTCTCCTTGACACCATTATATTTTTCTCCAAGAAATTCTGTGTTGGAAGAATAGTAAACATAGGAAAGTGGAAGCTCTGCCAAACATAGTTCTCGTTGGTTGTATTGAAGACCAAATTTCCTGATTCCAGCAAAACCATTCCAGCACCTGCTCGGTTTGGAGTGGGGATCGTCTTACTCCATACTACTTGGGCATCCGAGTCAGATATAGAGAGATTCCCATTCTTTAAGGTTAAGGAAGAATTGTGGCCTACGGGATAGTCTCTATTAGCCATCCACGCCACGGTTCTCCGAGGATCATTGGCATACAAGACAACAAAAGCATAATAATTTGGAGAAACATTATAGAAACCGACACATAATGTTCCGTTGGGAGAAAGCAGGTATGTGTTATCCCCAGGCTTCCACCTCCATTCTCGGCCTTCTTCGCGGTTTCAATAGGGTAGCGCCGCTCCTTGGCAGCCAATGAGCCACCCCTCACTGGCGGCGCGATTCAGAATCGCGCCACCGGTGAAAGGCGGCTCGTTGGATGCCAAGGAGCGGCACTACCCTATTGCAACCGTGGAGAAGGCCGAGAATGGAGGTGGAAGCCTGGGGATAACACATACCTGCTTTGTCCCAATGGAACATTCTGTGCCGGTTTCTATAATGTTTCTCCAAATTATTATGCTTTTACTGTCTGGTATGCCAACGATCCTCGGAGAACCGTGGCGTGGATGGCTAATAGAGACTATCTCGTAGGCCACAATTCTTCCTTAACCTTAAAGAATGGGAAGGTGGAAGGGGGAGGCGGAGCTTCACTTTCCACCTCCACCCATGGCCTCCCCCACGGTTGCAATAGGGGAGCACCGCTCCTTGGCAGCCAACGAGCCGCCCCTTATAGGCGGCTCGTTGGCTGCCAAGGAGCGACGCTCCCCACTTTCACTATAATTATCCCATGTTACAATCTAAATCATATCCTGTAAATTACAATCTAACAAGTTGACATGTGTTTTTGAATAAATGAAGTTTGTAATATAATATAGGGTTGCTCCCATTTTTTCAATTATTGGAAGTTATTTCTCTGCCATTACAAACCAAAGGATTGTAGCATTGTGGGTCTTGAAATTTTAGAAGTCTCATAAAAGAGTATGTGATATTTCCTATAATTGGCTGCCAGTAAGGTTATGCTGATAATTAAAGGTTGTGTTATAATCTTGATAGGTTACATTAAGCTTAAAGAATCCAAAACATATGAGATTGAATGCACGTTTTGACCCAAAATGTATGGCTTCCTAATTGGTGCACCTCACACAGGGACTACTCTACTCCGTGCCCTCTGGACAGTAGGCTCTGTGAGAGTGAAAGCCCTATCTAAAGAGAGTGAAAAAATCCTTTGTTTTGTACGTAGAGAAACAACATCGAAGGTAAGCTCGATTGTGTGCCTGGCAGTGTATCTTTCTCTGGTGGTAAGGCTAGGCTTTGCGGCACGGACTAATACAAGTTACCTTGATGCATATCCCAGAAATGTTTGGTGTTTGTTGTACCACAATATAGAGGACGAGAGAACATTACGCCTCACATTGACACTTTCACACAACAAGCCTTTCCTTATATTTGATATTATTGAGGGATGGTGACCTATCTATTATAAAGAGTATTAGATAAATAAGGGAGAAGATAAATGTTTCCGGTAATAATTAAGAAACTGTTAGAATTACAAACTAGTGACTATTTGTTTTGTT
Source organism: Pseudotsuga menziesii (assembly GCA_001517045.1). NCBI lineage: Eukaryota > Viridiplantae > Streptophyta > Pinopsida > Pinales > Pinaceae > Pseudotsuga > Pseudotsuga menziesii. The sequence continues at coordinate 337,704 of LPNX010317278.1, read as the reverse complement.
TCTAAAAATACACTTTTTCTTTAAAAGATGCAGCTGAAAGCATTACGAGCATTGGGAGGAATAATATATAAAGTTCTTTTGAGCCAAAGTTTATAAATAATATAAGATGCTCACTTTGATAAAGCAGGAGCATTGGGAAAAATAAAAATATATGAGCCATGACTTAAAAAATAAAGTAGAAAATTAAATATATGAATCTTTTTAAATGAATATTCAATTTAGAAAATGGAATACTCAATGGAAGGAGTTTAATGGTTATGGGGTGATGGTAGTTTCCCTTGGAAAACTTCTTTTTCTATAAATATTGATTAAAGTATATTTCATAAATAAGTTGTTTTGGTCACTTAAGGTTGCTTTGGTCACTTAAGATAGAGACTCCACCAATTAAGTTGTATATTTTTAAAGTTAAAAAAAAGGTTTTATGGTTTTATAATGAATTGATTCAATGAAGAAAGACATCACATGCTTTCTTCACTTCCATATTAATATACAAATAAATAGGTACATTGAGTATGAAATAGGTAAGGAAATTAAATGTGTGATAGGAAGGTATGAGTAATTATTATATAGGAGAAACATACCTTAAATTTAATTATGTAAATTTTTTTATTATTATCATTGATAGTGACATTTAAAGCATACAAAATTCTTGCATGATTTGTTGAATGCATGAAATAAAAATGGATAGTAAGTCATCATAGAAATGTGAGCAAGAGATTATCATTGCATAAATTGTTGAGTTTATGTTGGGAAGTTTATGAATATTTGTACATGGACATGATTAAGTATACATGAATATGTTTGAATAATAAATGCGAGATTATCAAGGGTGACCTAAAGGAGTAGAAACAATATGAAAGTTGTTATATATACCCATTATGTTTTTTAATACTTATAAAGTTAAGTATATATATAAGATTTCCTAGGACGACCTAAGGTATTGAAAATTTTGGGGGGTAGTGTTTAAATATTCATTATGTTATATACGGTTCAAAATTTTATATATCCATTGTGTTTATTAAATGGATTGTGCAAAGTGTAAATAGTTTTGTGGAAGGATAATGCAATATATAGTATGACTATATATACATGAGATTCACACCAAAGTTAATGATTCTGAGAATCACACCGCCAGTGAGGGGCGGCCCTTTGGCGCTCAAAAGGAGTGACGCTCCCCTTGATGTGATGATGGAGGAGGTGGAAGGAGGAGGCGAAGCGGGAGGAAGGTGGAGGGGAAGGGAGGCGAAGGTGATGGAGGGTTTAAGGGGGTTTTGTTTTTTTAAATAAAATGTTAAATTTGACAAGTTTTTGATAAGATATATTAGTACTGTTTTGAATTTCAAACTTTATTTTAAAAAATAAAATTTCTATATATATTGTTTTTAATATGTCATTTACAAATATATGCTATAGTTTTTCATGAATTTATGTGAACCGTAACATTTTGGAATATAGTATGAAATAGTATCATTTTTATACAAAAATTCTATGAAAATCCGTTGAAAATGGTTGTAAATGTCTTTATTTTCTAGAATTTCTTAGAATTTTGTCAATGAAAAAGTCTTAATTTTCCTATAAAAATGTCTTATTTTAAAGAAAAAATTGCAAAATGTATATGTTTTTCAATATAACTTGCTTTTAAGTGTATGTTATTTTGTTAAATGTCTAAAAAACACACTTGAAAATAGAAAGTAATAATATTTTACGACAAAAATGATTCAAAATGCCCAAAAAATGCCTTAAAAAGAAAATGTGTGATACTGGTATCAACCATTTTTTAAATGGAGGTAAAAATAGCTCCTAAAATTAGGAGAGAGAAAAATGAGAACTGTGTCGAGTTCTCGTTTCATAGTATGAGTGGTTTTGAATGGTGTGTTTAATTTCATTAAAGTGTTGGGCATGTCATTTATATAAACACCCTGATGTGTATTGTTCATATAAAATCACCAGTGCAACATAAGTACCAAAATCACCGTATATGATTCTTTGAACCGTAGCTACTAACATTGCAGTGAAATATATATATATATATATATTATATTTTTTATTTTTTTAATTCCATTATTCATAAAAAATCGAAAGATTTTTTTCTAATACTATTTATTTCAATTTTAATTATTAGTGTTTGTTTGGATTAATTTCTTATATAATAGATGCTAGCATCTAATGTAATATTTCATCATCCATACATTTAATTACTAATGTACCATTTCACATGTAATATTTGACAATAACATTGGAGAATGCAATATAATAAAAAAGTCTATTTTACTGGATATCACTAAGGGTGCCTACAGTGTCATACAAAATAGAAAAACATAGAGACAACAATAATCAAAATATCAACATGCATGTAATTTTTACACTTATTGGTAACCCGATGTCTTTTAGTTCAGACACTATGTCTAATAAATTATACAAAATGTCTGATTTTCATAGACAATTATTTCAAAATATACAACTTGCATTATCATAAAAAATAAATATGGATCATCATTCTTTCTTGGAACTGTTATAAGTGATCGAGCCACTTGCATCTTGGGTTATTTGGTTGAATGTTTTGTTGATAGTATCAATAGTTTTCCTCTTATTCAACTTCCATATGCAAACATACAAATAACGTGTACTAAGTGTATCTACATTACTGAGAATAATGAAAAATAAATAGATAATATACATGAATGTAAATTGAAAAGTGACGTACCATAGAAAGATATGAGTCATGAATGATACACATTCTTTCAAAAGAAAATCTCATGGATTCTATCAACAAGTATTCTATTGACTCCACTCCATACTTTGTTTCTTACAAGTTTTATACCCCGTCACAAATCATAGATTCAATATAAATTATTTTTTGTTTGTTTTATTAATTATAAAATGAGAGAAGTAAAACAACATAGATACTTATAAAATTCACAATTAATTTTTGTTACGCTAACATATACTCACAACCCTTGCTTAAACCCAATGTCAATCAATTCTTCAGATGGATCCTCTTTGTATGTTAACACCTATTTGAAGACATCCAAGGATGGCCAGTGAAAAAAAAAATAACTAAATATACAAATCACAACCACTATTAAATTTTAATTTGTTATATGGAAATCACAAGTACTCAAAAAGTTTTCTATTTACCCCTTTTTCTCTTATCGACATGTCTTGTGTGCTGATTGGGTTCCATTTTATTTTCTTTTCTGCAACAAAACAATTGAAAATTAATATTTAATGTTGAATTAATTAATGAGATGTTCTTAAGCCAAAAAATCAATGATTTCATACATTTGAAGCATGTTGTTGTCGAGATGGCTCCTCCTGCAATGCAATTATGTCCATTTCCTGGACCATCTCCTTGTACGCATTTTTGTATATCCCTAATGACACATTTCACATATCACCTCATTCATCCTTTGGGATTTTCATAATCTTCCTGGAAATTTAAAATGACAATAAACTATTTTTTTGTTGATATGAAAAGTAAATATAGAAGAATTAAAATTATTAAAGGAATGACGCTTCGTAGCAGTTATAGATACATATGCCACATAAACATGTTAATGAATATTACTTTTGAATGATTCTCTTTTGTTGTTGTGTTTTTTTTCTATTGCAATTTTAATGTGTCTCATTGACCATTGCTCTGGAAATGTATCTTGTAGTTTATATATGACCTAGTTCTTCAAATCATTCAATTGATTTCTGTATTGTAAGTGAAAAGTATGTATGTAGGTTCTTTTCACTATATCCCTCATAGTATTATAAAAGTATTTCCCCCTTGTATTAACTTCCAACATAATTATGGATGAGTTAAGGAACAATTCATCATCATTTGCATCTTCTATATTTTTTTTCTTTTCTTATGATGACATTCACTTGTGAAGTCGTCAGTCCCTGTATAACATTCAACATATGTCATTATATTATTTAAAACATATTAGTGAATATTCTTAAGCATAGTATTACTCAAATTTGAAGAAACAGTTCATATTGACTTATTTTTTATCCACCTGATTCATTCCTCTGCAACTTTTCCATAAATGTTTCATGCTCTTTTGGACTTAGATTGGTAGGAATCTTATTGAGCTTCCTCATTTTTTGGATCTGCATGTCACACATTAACCAATACATAATTGCGCCGAGAGGCGCTCTACAGCCCAGTATGGGGGAGATCTTGTCACGTGATGTAACGTGATGTAACGTTACTAACATGTCGGCAAAAAATTATAGTGAAAGTGAATATTATGGGGGAGATCTTGTCACGTGATGTAACGTTACTAACATGTCGGCAAAAAATAATAGTGAAAGTGAATATTATGGGGGAGATCTTGTCACGTGATGTAGGCAAAAAATAATAGTGAAAGTGAATATTGTGGGGGAGATCTTGTCACGTGATGTAAAGTTACTAACATGTCAGCAAAAAATAATAGTGAAAGTGAATATTGTGGGGGAAATCTTGTCATGTGATGTAAAGTTACTAACATGTCGGCAAAAAATAATGGTGAAAGTGAATATTACGGGGGAGATCTTGTCACGTGATGTAACTATCGGCAAAAAATAATAGTGAAAGTGAATATTATGGGAGAGATCTTGTAACGTGATGTACGGTACTAACATGTCGGCAAAAAATACAAAAAATAATAGTGAAAGTGAATATTATGGGATAGATCTTGTAACGTGATATAACTGCCCCACCAACCCTTGAGGGCCTCTTTTACTCCCTGCCCTGTTCTCCGATTCCGCTAACAGGTCTCCGTTTCGACTACTATCCCAGACATCATGAAATTCACAATCGAGAACCTAACAGTTTACAGACATCTACCCAGAGCAGTACCAATACATGGTGGAACTGAAGCGCGCTCTGGACGCCAAGGGCCATTGCCTGCTCGAAATGCCCACCAGGACAGGCAAAACAATAACTCTCCTCTCCCTCATCTCCAACTACCAGATGTCAGACCCCTCCGTGGGGAAACTCATTTATTGCACCCGCACGGTCCACGAAATGGAGAAAGTCTTAGCCAAACTTCGCCTACTAAACGATTACCAGCAAAAGGAACTGGGAAGCGCCGCTAAAATTCTGGCATTAGGGCTTAGTTCGAGGAAAAACCTCTGCATCAATGAAAAAATCCGTAGTGCCAATTCGAGGGAGAGTGTCGACGCGGGTTGCGGGAAACTAACGGCTTCCTGGGTAAGGGCTTTGGCTGTGGACAACCCCCAGATCGAAACCTGTCCATTCTTTGAAAATTATGATAAACATGGGGCCGAAGCGATCCTACCTCCTGGGGTTTATACGCTTTAGGAACTGAGAAGCTTCAGGAGGTCAAAGGGCTGGTGCCCTTATTTTCTCGCCAGGCATATGATCCAGTTTGCCAATATTGTGATTTATAATTATCAGTACTTGCTTGATCCCAAAGTGGCTGGGATTATCTCCAGGGAAATGCAAAGGGAGTGTATCGTGGTGTTCGACGAGGCACATAACATCGACAATGTTTGTATCGAGGCATTGAGTGTGAACATCAGAGACCAGACACTGGCTGGAGCCACTCGTAACATTACGAAGATGACGGAAATTGTTGATAAGTATGTTGGTTCTCTGCTATTTCCTACGTGCATGGTTTAATTATTCCTTTGCTGCAGTTGGCTGCGTTTCTTTGCCCACTTCTTCGTTTTTACAGGGATTGGTTGTTGTTCATCTCAGGAAGTTTTTTTCTTTAATAATTTTTTTTGTTGGTTTTTATATATGGGTGTTTTTCACCATGCAAGTACACCATGGTTACCAAGTTCGAATTTGGAACGATACTTAAAAAAATTTCGATGAAAAAAAATCCAGCACCATAGCTACCAAGTTCGAATTCAGTACGATATTGAAACAAATTGGATGAAAAAATTCAGTACATAACAAATGTGTCACTACACATCGCATTAACACTAAAAACACTATCGCGTCAACACTAAAAATATTAGGTAATTTCTTAAAATTCAGGTTTGACAGCCTAATTCTCCTTCCTCGCCTTGTTCAACATCACTCCCTCTCCTCTTAGTAAATCCCGCAAAAGGTTTCTTGAATCTTCTCACACTCCTTGATAGGCGATTGAGGCGATTTCAAGGAACACGGGGACTGTAGATTTGAGGAAGCATGTAAGTTTAAATGTCAGTGATCATAATCACTCCCTCTCCCACTCCCACTCCTCCAGCTATCAAGGATCAGAACTTACTATCAGTAGCAGTAGCCTACGTAAACACTTCTAATTTCAATATTTATACCCTACGCAAACACTTCTAATTTCAATATTTATAGCCAGGGTAAGACTTATATCACTCAATTATACATCAATTAAGGCAAACTCAGTCAACTATAATTTACACAGTATCAGTTTTTAGAATGGCTCTAAATGTTGAACGTTGGAATTTACACAATATTAGTTTTCAAAATGGTTCTCAAAGATGAATGTTGGAATTTACATAGTATTAGTAGTGTCTTCAAGGTTGTTGATAGAATAGATGCATCATGGATGTGATTGTATTTAACCATTCTCAAACTCAAATTTTTTGTTTTCTTCGGCTGGCGATTTGCAGAGAATTGTTGTCCCAGAGTGCATCAAAATACATATAATAAAATATATATTAATTTGAAATAAAAATTAAAGTTAAAATTACATTTTAATTTAATTTTAAATTAAAATATATATTTCAATATATATATATATATATTTTAATTTAAAAATAAATTAAAATGTAATTTTAACTTTAGTTTATATTTCAAATTTAAATTAATATTTATATTAAATTTAAAATAAAGTTTTATATTAATTTTTTTTTCTAAATTTAAAATATTCAATATTATAGTTAATTATATCTCCTATAAATTTAATTTAATATAATTTTAAATTAAATTTTAAAAGAAATAAATATTAATATATATTTCAATATATGTTTGTTTTAAATATTACCTAGAAGAAGCTTGCCATGAAAATGAAAAGTAGAACATTCCATCAGTAGGCGAATCCCTTTAATTACTACACATACATCAAAAAAATTAATTGCACATTTTACTCTCTAATTACTACATAGACATTGAAAACATTAATTGCACATTTCACTCTTGAGAATCCCTCTATGATCCCACATTTCACTCTCTAATAACTACACAGACATTGAAAAAATTAATTGCACATTTCAGTCTTGATAATGATTGGTAGGTGAATCTCTCTATGATCCCTCTGATTCCTACACATACATTGAAAAAAATAATTACACATTTCACTTTTGATAATGATTGGTAGGGGAATTCCTCTAATTGCTCAGTGGATTTTATTCCTAAGTGGATTTGATCCCTCTAATGATAGTAGCTTATTATTTTAATTGATGATAATGTTATCTATTTAGGAGATTGCTAATTGTGTCGAGTTATTTAAGAAGTATTATTCCAGTAAGAAACTAAAGATAGTATGTTTACATGGATATAATCCCTTGGCACATGTAACATCAATGGAAAATTTCACACCATGTAATTATCTGCAAAAAATTTAACCCCATGTAATTATCTCCTCGAAAAGCTCCTTGAGTGCAATACGTGAGAAGAGGTTTGCACCTAGGGAGATTTGATCCCTCTCGGTGCTTGATAGAGCCTAGGATTTGCATCTAGGCTGGTAGTTAAATTTACAAATAATCCAAACAAATTGATTTAAATACAGAAATTAAAAATCAATTCTCTTGTTTGTAATTTTAGATGTTCTCCCATCAATTTCACTAAATTTGTTGTTCATTGAACTCATACCATACATTTTCGAACAATAAAAAACATGGACCATTAAACACAAAATCTATCAATATAGTGCACAAATAAATTGCAAAACTTCACAATAGAAAACAAGTATGCTATCGGTGCATTTAAATACATAAAACGCCTTGGTGTGTACAACAACGCACTGATGCGTTATATTAACACAAGCACATCGAAAACGACAGAAAATTATTAATTTGTGTTTGAGTAAAATAAAAAAGTCGTGTTACTACCATTACTTACGCGTTATTTATATAAACACACCAGTGTGTTAATGCGATATTGTAGCATTGAGAATTGATAAACATTTTTTGTGTTTTTAGAAAATAAAATATGATGATATGCATATCAATTATTTTGCGATATAACTCTACATGCACCTGTGTGTTCTTGTAATATAAATGGACACATGCGTTTTTTTCTTGTTTTTTTTTTTACAACACTGACATAGTTATAGATTTGACCCAAAAAGTAGCCCCATCTCACTCTACACTTTATATATATATATTCACAAACTCATCAAATCTAAAATCCCTAAAATGAGAAATCGTTATTGTGTAACATTAAAGGGATTTAAACCCTAATGTAAAATTTTGTAGCCACATAAAATGAAAATATGTAGTGAGAAAATATGGGTTGCAACATTGAAAGAAGTTATGAAGTTCTTTTTCTAAATCTAGTTAAAATATAAATAAGACAATAAGCTAAATAGTAATATTTACATATTTGAAATTTCTACTATGCAGGGTTTTGTTTGATTCACCATACATAACAAATTTCTATTGTCAGAATAATTCAGTTGCTCCAAACTGCTTTCATGTAAGTCTTTCTTCCAAAACTCTCGCTTGATTTTTTTTGGTAAATGAATGTATTAATATTTAGATTTTTTTTTCTTTTAAACACCTTTTTGGAATTAGTTTTTGAACTTAAAATTGCCGCCCTTTTTACAAATTAGGGAAACAATAACTTGTGCAAATTTTTTAAGTTTAATTTTTGGCATGCTAGTGTGCTTGTGGTTCAGACGCACCAATGTAGATATAAAGGAAACACACAATCCGTTTGAATTTGAACACAGCCCCAAAGCAAAATGAAATACAACAATTAAAAGAAAAACTCATTCAGCAGTGCATGCATAATTGAGATGCACGAGTGCACATGGGTTTAGAAAAGACAATGTCATGAATTTGTCGTAAAATGCATCGATAAATATCCACTATCAAATGTTGCTGATATTTTATACTGTGGGGCATTTTGCAGATCTTCATATATTGTGCGTTTATTTTTGTGACACACCAGTACATGTATATTTGATTGAACACACTGAGTTATTTTGAAAATATTGTGGTTTTATGTGTCAACTTAAAATTATACATTCATCTCAAATGCTATTTTAGTATTCAATCATACCAAATACAACATTTCATCGTATATATATGTTGCTTAAACTCACTTTATTCTTACAAAAATGGTTTCCAAACTATATTGAAAGTTAGATTGTGATAAAGTTCTTTAAACATATTTTAGGATAGTAGAGATGTATATTGATACTGATTTGGCTCAAATGCAGGGAGAAAATGTTATAGTATCAAATGGCCAATTCCAGCTAATTCCATCTTGTTCAAAGTTTGACAAGTTCTCCCTTTCCATCTCCAGTAAGTTAAGGTTTTATTTATATTTTGACTATGTATTTGAATTTATGTTATTTATCCATGTGAATTTGAATATCAATTTATTCTTTATTGTAAGATCTCAATTCAGATTCGAATTCGAATGCACAAGATCTTCCATCTGTTTCAAAACATCATAAACTCTTATCAGGAACAAGATACTGAAAGCAATTCATAGATAAAAATGGGAAACTACTTTATCCCACCAACTACGGCATGCCATCTTCAAGCTACAATCCTAGTTCATCAACATTATAATTAATTTAAATAATGTAGATGAAAATTCCACAATACCATTAAGTTTCTTTAAAAAAAAAACTTAATGTGAATTAATTTATGAAAACAACATTAATCATCCAAAACACATGAGATAATAATTTATGGATGAGATATTCCAAGGATACCACGTCGAACATGTGGTTAACAATGAATATAGTTCTAGCATTAAAATATGAAACATTAAATCATTACATTTAAGAACGAGGAAAAAATTGGTCATCATCTTCTAGATATTATACTCCCCTCATCAATGGAAAAAATTTCATACTTGCACTTTCATCATCCTACCGTCCAATCATAAGCATTACTATAAAAAATCACATTGCTCATGACATAATTATATTTATTTTATAGTTTGTAATGGGTTTTATGGTAATCTTGAATTTATCACAAAACTCGTTAGTCATTATAGTATAAATCTTCCATTTAGAAAGAAAATAAAGGTTATCTATTGCTATGATGGAATATACTTTGATGGACACTCTAAAGATCAATAGGGTAGTTATTTAAAGTTTATTTTTAATAATAAAAAATAAATAGAAATTATAATTATAATATTTTTATAGTTTTTATGTGGATTTATTTTGTTTTTATTTTCTACGTGTGATCAAATTTATTTTGAAATTATTTATCAACATATATTTATTTTAAATTCAGATCTATCAAGCATCGAAAGGGATCCAAGTTTTTGAGTTGTTAGTTTTTTAATCTTAAACTCATGAAATTTTATCCTTCTTTTTCTTGATAGATTCCAGTATAAGTTTTATTTTAATTTTTAATTTTTTAGGCACTACTTTTCAAAATGTTTTTTATTTTATGTGCCTACATTAAATTTTTTATGAGTCGACATGTATATTTATGATTACTTTTTATTTTATTTTTTGTAAGGCTACATTACGTTACAACATATCCCCCATACTAAGTTGGAGAGAACCTCGCTCCTCTTGATGCAAAAAGAAAAGAAATAGAAAAGTAAGAGAAGTGCTTAAAAATATGAAGTAGGTATATCAAAACATGGTTTGGGAAGAAGCTAAAAAAAATAACGAATATGTGTTATCAGAAATTTTCAATCAATGCGAACGAAGATTGTTTCCCTTGTCTACATGGGGCAGATCTAGAACAAACCACACACAACAATGTAACATTTCCCTATATCTTCAAATCACTTGAACGTAAAGCTTTCTTACCTCTTAATGGAGATGATCCTATCCTTATTGATTCTCTTGTGATCAACTGTACCTACAAACAAATGTAAAGGAAAAGATACAAAAGTGAAATCAATAAGATAACTTAACAACCTATGTTAATGATCTAGGAGAAAACAATAACTCACATAAATAAAAAATTATTTATGGGAAAGGAAAGCATATTTGTATTAACAAAGATAGAGAAGAAAACTGCAACCAAGGCCTTAATGTTGAAGCCTTGTTCTCACAAGATATTGACTCACATTCACAAGCTCTACAACCTTTCACTACAAGATCACACTCTTTGCCTCTTACACCTGTATGATTCCAAAAACATTAAGATGCTTTCTTTTATCCTCCCTCATCCATGAGAGAGATGTTGCTTATATAGGCGAAGGGAGATCAAATGGTTTGAGATTATTTGGGAGAAAAGTGAGGGATCATCCCTAGGGGATAGGGGTACTAGTGCCATCTATTCTGATTAGTTGGGGTAAGCCTCCACGAGGACTTTCATCTATAAGGTTCTTGAAAGTTCTATTTTTTTCCTTTTTGGGAGTGTTGATGTTTTTTACCTACAAGCAATAGGTGTCAGGAGTGGCCGACGCTTTTTGCCCAAGTGTAACAGTGTCACCGACGCTTCCTGTCAATAGGAAAAATGCATCATCCTTGGATAACATTTTATGTCAAGAGACAAGGTGCCTTAGAGCTACAGGGATTTGGCATCTAGGAAGGAAAAAATCCTCCAAAATTTGTTTTGGCCTATGCACTTTAGGGAATTAGGCAAGGTGGCAATTTTTAGGTGTAACATAATTCCTCCCAAAATTTGAAGCTAGAGGTATATGATAGGTGAAATAATTTTCTAGATGTGATTCAAAATCAAAGGAAAAAGTGTGGCGAGTGAGAACTTGACACAATACTAGATTATAAATAGTGTGACTCAAATCATGGCTGCTGACCAATACACCACAGATCCATGTATAATGACCAAGTCATGGCTACCAATAATACATTGTAGATCCATGATACATAAGACTCAAATAGAGACATAACTACTAAATATATACTGTATATCTATGTCATCTTGACTCAAAATTGAGCATAGCCACCAGACATACATTGTGGATCCATGCAATGACTAAAAAATACTCTATTGTAACCCAAGGATTGGAACATATTCAAGTGAATACATAAACACTCAGGGTCTTCATTCCAATCCAAAATAGTTTGATTCTATCCATGAATAGATTTCCCAATGTCAAACATGGTAGAAACCACTTGATTACTGATCATTGATGTATACCGTTAACAAGTGCGAGGGAAATTACCATTAATGTCAATGATTCCCAAGGTACCCAGGTTCATTCCTACGAATTTGAATAGATGACTTATAGTCAAACAATCGGTAGAATATATCAATCAGAGGCCAATGATGAAAACCTACTGTCAAAAGCAAGGAAACCTACCATTGAGGCATGCAAGCTTCAAGCTACTTGACTAGTTTATAAGACCAATTCCCGAATGATGAGCTGATGTCGATGAGAATAAACTCGTCGAAGGAGGGCCATGATGTTTTTCTCATCATCGACATGAAACATGGAACAAAAGTGATTTTGAGTATAGAACAACCATGAGACTATCTCATATATGACTGAATCAAAGGAAGGTAAGGTAATTGCAAATCTAAGTTGTAGTAAAGACTCCCTTCGAACATTGAACTACACGACATGTGACTTGGCAGTATTGACTCAACAAAGTAGATACCATACATAATGCAAAGGCGGGATGATGCATTATTTGAATTGACTCAAATGAGTAATATGACTCATGAAAGTGGATCAACTCAATGCCAAGTTTATTGCCCAACTGTTTGAATGAAATGCAAACAAGTTCCATGTTCAAATGTGACTATAAGCTACCATTAATACAAATGAAAAATGTTTTTCCATTCCCTTAATTTCCCCATCACGATGGACGAGTACCTCTTTGATTTTTAACGAGCTTGAAAAGGGTAACAAATGCTCGATATAGCTCATCATAGGATGATTCCAATCAAATATGTTTTATGAACTAGAGAAATGAGGGGTTCATTCCCAGAAAATGGTCATTCATCATTTGACTTTACTAATTCGAAGAAGGTAAACTCAATTGTTGTCTCATTTTTATAAAGTCTGAAATGACTAAACAAAAATCCAAGATGGATTTTTTCGTAAATTTAGTCCCCAAGGTCCAAAAAATTATAAACTGATACCTTTGAGAACTCTTCTAGTTACGATGAACTAGAGTGTACCTTTTTCGTAAACAAATCTAAACGATACGAAAAAGGGGTGAACTATCACCGGGTAGATTACCTTTCAAATAATTTTACAAGCGTGAAATAATCAAGCTCACTTGGTGATCTTTTCCTATTTAGGGAGTTTGAAAAGAGCTTAAAGACGACTCAAGGGGGTTCCTTTTTCGTATTAGGTTTTAAGAGTCCAACTAAGAGATAAAATCATACTCAATACCTTTTCTGCAGGTTTTTAATGAGAACGACTAGTGTATAAAAGGCACTCATAATATTTTTCAATTTGATGCAAAGTATGAAAAGGTAAAAAAGAAACTTAGTCGTAGCCAAAAACCGCCCAATCAAGTCCTGAAATATTCAAAAATAACATTAGAAAATTTTCACATTCAAAACTTTAGAACATATGGTAAAAATTAAACAATATTTAATAAATTAAATGTAATTTTTCATTTTTAACCCAAAAAAAGTATAAAAAGGGGTTAATAGTAAAAATAATTACATTTGTTTTTACCATTTTAAAAGTTTAGTCGAAATAGTGTTTTGAGAGGTGATATCATGGTGAAGATTACATGAGTTATATCCAACCATTCGTCAATCTGTCCAATCCAGGTAAAATATTTCTCGTTTCCTTCATTTTGATAGTATAATTTTTAAGTTTCATCATGTTTTTTTATAGTTTTAAGTTGCTTTTAGGGGAAGGAAGAGTCCTCCCCTCTTCTCTCTTTTGGGAGGTGCGCCATCACACTCCCTGCAAGGGGAAAGAGCGTTAGCCCTGTTCTTTCCTCAAGGGGAAAAGGCGTCATCACTCTGTCTGCTAATAGGAAGATAATCGATGACCCCCAAATTTCCAAAATAATGTTTGAAAGCATGATTTTAAATTTTTTTTCCATGAAGTGTTTTTAATGCATGCTTAATGGATGTCCCATAGGTTTGAAGACACATCATGGCCATTTGGAAGGGCTGAGAACACAAATTGGATGATTCCCAAGCCGAGAATGACCCAAACACAATAATGTCATTGAGGGAATGCGAGCTTCTCAAATACTTTAGTGTTACAGGCATGAAGGAACATGTTCGTATATTGGACCATTTGATTAAGATGTGGGACCCCGAGCAACAACATTTCCAAGTGGGTACCCATATCCTTTTTTTTTTGTAAGTTGAGAGCTATTATATTAAAAAAAGAAAATAATGGTACATACAGGGTTACAGACCGACCTACGCAGGTGGAGCAGATATAGAGTTTCAAAATACTACTGGGCCCTCCCTCCAGAATGGAAATTAGGTCCACAAAACCCTCCCTCCCAGAGGGAAAACAGGCCGTCCAGATAAGCATAAACATAAGCCTCCCAAGTTCATGGAGGAAAAAACAAAAAACTGTCCAATTGTCTATGCAGTAAACAAAAAACCTGATATTCTCAACCTGAACAACACATGGCCAAGAAGAAACCTGAACATAAAACATGTTGCATGCAGACAGATGGACATGTAGCCCTGGCAGCCATGGTTCCTCCATGATAGGACAAATGTAGCTCGAAGATGTTGGTTGTGTAGGCTCGTCTGATGATGTCACCCAACTTCCACTGGATGTCGCCATATATTCATCACTAGAGCTGTTCTCTTCCTCCATGGTTCCTGTAGGTGGGTTTTTGGTGGGAAACGGAGTAGTCTTTTTCTTGACGACTGGGTTGGATGTAAACTTGCATGCAGAGCTGGTGGAAGGTTGAAAATGTGGAAGGGGGGATGGAGCATGGTGGAGAAGTAGTAGTGGTGGCTGGGGAAATAGAAGAACTAGGAGGAGCTGGTGGTACAACAACTTGAGGAGCAGGTGGTGCAACAGCTTGAGGAGCAGGAAGGGGTTGAACAGGACTCTCTGGGAGAGGAGAAACTAGAGGGTTGAATCTGAGGACCAGGTGCGTGAGTAAATTTTTGAAGACCCAATAGTTCTATCTGCGTTCCACTGTTCATCCAGTTGCACCGAGTGCCCTGGATAGTTCATCCTCCCAATCAGAGAGAATTCACTGCACTTCCTTCAGAATTTCCAAATCAAAGTTATTGTTACTGGCTTGAGCCAAGAGAGGTATTTGGCCTTCCGCCCATGCATTACGGCTGTTCCCCTATGGGGGGCGCCTCTTTGTCTTCTAGGCATGGATGGAGGGTGGCAAAGAGTGGAACATGGTGATAGCATACCAAAGCTGGGTGTTGGGAATATAGACATGGGTAATGGACAACAACACTAGAGCGTAGAGTAGCAATGGAGCATAATAATGGAGCACAGAGCAAAGGAAAGTGACTCTGGTGCATGGAGCAACAATGGCATGCATGGAAATGGAGAGCCACTATGGAGAGCAAAGAAACAATGGAGAGTAGGTGAAGCCCAACAACCGACATATCCCAAATTGAATGGCGTTGGTGTGAATTACGACTGCTAGGAGAATGATTAATGGTGATCGGTCTGTGATAAGATGACTTAGTCTTGTCAACATAACAAGGTGTAGCCATGTCTCTTGTGGCATTAAAGGCCCTCAGTGAAAACATAGACGACGAGGTTAAGGTTGGGCAGGGAAGGCCTCGTCAGCCTCCCCCATGTCCACATCGGCATGATTCACACCCGCATCTGGGGATGGGTACCCATATCCTTACCATAGACGTGGAGGATATATATTTCTTGATTGAACTCTCTATAAGAGGGAATCCAGTGTCACTCTCCGGGCCACACGAGAGAGAGATGACCATCAACGACTTGATTGATGAGCATTGTGTGATTGGGACAAGATCTCAAGGTGGAAATATTCCAATAAAACACATAATGGATAGGCCATTGAGGAATGTTGCATTTACCATTGAGAAGGTGGCAGGTAGTAGGGTTTCCCACCAAACTAATCGAACTCATATGTTGTATGCATTGGATTTCATGGCTCCAACCATTTTCAACTGGAGTGAGGGGATTTTAGTAAGTATCAAGGACAAACTAGAAAAGTGTCATCAAGGGGAACTTAAGTAGTTCGAATATGGTGTTATGATGGTATCCTTATTCCTGGAGAGAGTCCCTTTACTGTGTCCTCAAGTTCCATTGAAAAATCTGGAACCACATGACCCATAGATGTTGATATGGGTGAAGGCCATGGATCTCCATGGAGGAGGCGGTGGGCCTACAGTGACCTACAATTCTTTATTCTTTCGATGGTTGCGTGGTCAAATCCTGATGGTGGAGGACTACGCTTATGCAGGGACAAAATTCAAAGGTGACTCTGATTTATGATTACCTAAGGATGATCAGTGGGATGATAGAGGTGAGAAAGATGCCATTCTTCATTATGTTTTTTATTATTATTTTATGATATATTTCATTTTTTTGTTATTTTTGCGATACTAATACATTGTATTCTACATTACAGATATTGGCCCATCACAATCGGTTGGAGCATCGCCTATCGAGAGGTGAAGGGAAGTGATGGAGATCGCCATCTAGAACATAAAGGTAGAAGAGGAACTGTAGGATATCAAAGAGAACCTGGAGATACTTATAGTTGGGGTTCTAGATATATCCATTGATGATTTACTCCGATGTTATCAATTTCATATTGCAGGAATTTCAGGATGTTTCAGGAGACTACTTCGTATGGTAGCTCGTGTCGTGATGTGTTTCCACAAGCACGAGGATTAGATCGGAGTCATTCTGAATTGTAGTATTATACTAAAAGCTTCTAAGCTTCATATTTTGATTGTTTTTATGTATTGAAAACTCATAGTTTCATATTTTGGTACACCAAAATCTTGTGGATTCAAAACTTTTCCGCAATATAGGTTGTGAAATATTTATATAAAAAACCACTTTTTACATAAAGGCGTGTCCATTGTGGTGTGCTTGTACATGAATGAATACTTATTATGTGTTTTTTTATGATCTTTATCCATATGATCTATCTTAAATGAACATTAAATATGAGTTAAGTACCAATCGAAAATGTAATTGGATAACAAATCAACAACTATATTTAAGTGTCTTAGAATGTGTTGATACAAAACAAACTCAAAATATCTCTCAAGAAGTCGAACTCTATGAAATAATTGAAGGAGTAAAGGATTTTGAATGGTATAAACTCGGTTTAATTGTGAAACAACTAGTTTGGAATCTAGGTAGACTCTAACTCGACTCACATAATTTGACAAGGATTTAGTTAATAGTCCAGTCACTACATTGATATTTTGCAATATTGTTCGTAGTGAGACCTAAGCAAGTTTATCTCGATATTACCAAATCACCATTAACCCAAGCCACTGATGCGAGGTTCAAGGTATGTCAACTAGCGCCATCTGCGAATCCTGAATATGTGGTCATCTATTCATTCAAGAATAACACTATATAAGTAGACTTACCCAAGATGAATCCTACATCCGTAAAATAATAAAAATCCAAACTACACACAACACACTCTATCAACAATATTTACAAGGTATCTATGCTAGATTGCCTAGGCACAATACCTTTTAAGGTAAATCCCATTTCAGGGCTCACCCAAGGGTATCCCACCATAATCTATAATTTCATAGGTTCCTTTCTCTAAAACATGACTCACAACATAGGGCCCATGCCACATGGATTCTAATTTTCTGCCTCTCAACTTACCGTGTTTTTGATCATATGTCAGGACCAAATCACCTTCATTAAATATGTGAGGTTGAACGAACCGGTCGTATTGAGATTTGATTTGTTGCTTGTGCACCTCATTATCCAAGGTTGCATCTGATAAGTTTCATCGAGTTTGTTCAAATACAAGAAATGTTCTTCCTCCATAGTGTTATTGGGTAGTAGTTCCGCAAGAATATTTAGAGAAGGGATCTCACACTCGATAGGAAGAGTAGCCTCCAATATGTACACTAGTTGAAATGGTGTAAAGTCGGTGGATGTTTTGACAGTGGTCCTATAAGCCCATAATGCGAAAAATAATTGCAAATTTTAATTGGACTTAGCTTGTCCTACCATCTGTTGAAGCATAGTTTTCAATACTTTGTTGATAGCTTCAACCTAACCAATGGCCTACATGTAGTAAGGTGTTGAATTATCATGATGAAAACCTAGTTTGGCACTTAATTCTAACATCATATGGTTTGAAAATGTGAACCGTGATCAATCATGATGGCTTGTGGGGATTTGAACCTAGAGATAATGTGATTAAAGAGAAAAAGACTAGCAGTTTTTCCACCTTAAGCATATGTAAGCATAGCATCCACCCATTTTGTGAAATAATATAGGGCTATGATAATGTAACCATGCTCCCTAACTAAGGTAGGATTACAATGCATGGAATCGATGCCCCATTTTGAAAAGTGACCTACAACAATGATGGGATGGAGTGGAGCTGGGTGGGTGTTCTCTTTTGTTTCTAAAAGCTGATAGGGTGGGAATTTTTTGACGACTTCCATACAATCTTTGAATATTGAGGGCCAAAAGTACCTAGCCCATAGGATTTTCTAGGAAGTAGCCATCCTAGAAATATGACCGCCACAAGATCCAAAGTGGTAATCATTCAAAACTATTTCAACCTCCTAATGAGTTAAGCAATGTCATAAAATTGAATCAATGCCACGACAATACAATGTATCATTGACGATAAGGTAATACCTGGTGTGATGATGAATACGATGATGTTCGTCTCGGGTTCTATTTGGTTGAAAGCATTGAGTTTGGGATATAAAATAAAATATCCATAACAAGGATTATACGTACTAATGAGGAACAATGATTCAATGGGTAATGAATCAAAGGGTTGCGTCTCCTTAGTAATGTGAGGAATATCACACATGAGTTCCACGAAGACTAAAGACTAATTTGAACTGGATTTAGTAAATTCTAATTTGAACTCTTGGAGAATAAAAATTCAGCGAGAATATTTGCCTTTGATTACTTGATGGGTCAATATATAAAACATGGGGTTAGAATCTACGTACACAATAATTGTGTGGAGTAGAATGTAGTGATGAAACTTATGTACTATGATGAACGTAGCTAGAGATAACTTCTCAACATGTGAGTAACATATTTTAGATTCAAGGAGGCTCTTGCTCAGGTAATAAATCACATGTTCTTGGTCGTTATCATCGGTTTGAATTAGCACCATGTTGATGGTTGTTAAAGAGGCAACCACATATAAGTAATAATCCTTAGTATAGTTAGGTGGTTGCAACACAAGCGTGTGTGTAATAACATGAATGAGAGTATCGAATACATGTTGTGCAAGTTTATCCCCAAAAAAGGGTGTATCCTTTTTAAGCAAACACACGAAACCATGTGTTTTTTCGGCGTACTTGCATATAAAATGACACAAATGTTTTTCCTTCCCTTGCAAACTTTGAAGTTCCATGATGTTGATAGGTGGTGGTAGGGCCAAAATAGACTCAACATTCATAGGGTCTATACGGATGCCATCCTTGGAAAAAATGAATGCAAGTAATCATCATGTCTCAACACAAAATACACATTTGTGTGGATTTAACTGGATGTTGTAATGCCCACATCTAAGAAAAATGGCTCTTAAATGGTCAATATGGTGTTCTGAATGCTGGGAATGAGAAGGTAGGTCATCGGGATATGGTTCCACAATATGTTTAATGTCATGGAAAGCATAAGACATTGCGCATTGAAACATAGTGCCAACATTTTTAAGACCAAAATGAAACTTAAGGTAGGTGAAGGTCCCCCATGGGAAAATGAAATTTGTTTTATGTTGGTAAAAAGGGAGTCTCTTTATCTGATTGTAGTGAGAATAACCATCCATAAATGAAAAGATGACACTTCTAACACAATTATTGATGATTTAATCGATGTACGGAGTAAAGTAATTATTCTTTGGACAAGCCCTATTAAGGTCTCTGAAATCGATACTAACCCTAATTGTACCATGTTTTTTGGTAACATGAACAATGTTAAAAATACATTATGTCAGTGGTACATGATAAATGAAACTAGCCTTAAGAAGTTTTTCAACTTCATCCTTAATGGTTGTTTCTTTCTGTGGATGTACTTAATGTAGTTTTTGATGGACCGATTTAGCGTCAGGGTCTGTCTTGATCTCATGAACAACGATCTAAGGATCAATTTATGGCATCTATTCATATGTTCAATATAAAACATCTTGAAACTCTCTAAAAATGGTCGTTTAAGTTTCAACTTCTGGAGAAGAACAATTCTAGACCAAATGGATGTGTTCAAAAACTCGAGGTTTCAATGATATACCAAATGGATTGGTATTAGTAATATTACTCAAATGACCTTTGAACTCAACATTTTGAATGAGTATAGGTGATTTAGGAGTAGTTACAATATCAGATGAAACCAACGACTCATACTGATCTTCTACCAATTGGTGATGGGGAAGGAAAGAAGATCGATGATGGTGATCTTTCCAAGGCATCTCATCTAAAGACAACTTCCATCATGGATTCATTTGATGGAAGAGGATATAAAATACAATCTAGATATGAGCGGGGGGAATATAACCAATACGAAATATGGTATAGGTCTAATGACACCACAAGGAGATCATTAATACTGGGGTCATCAGAGGTGGATTGAATAGTTTGGTAAATCTCTTCAAAAGGAGTCAAAGGTGTCAAATAAAAAATGGATTTCTCTTTAATTGAGTTGTCATGACTCATTGAGATCATGTTGACAGATGTAACTTACAAAGGAGGAGAAGTATTTTTCAATAGAAATACTCCCATAAGCAAAGAATCTTTAAGAAGGCCTACTCCGATGTTCTGATGCTATGGAGTCGGAGAGGCCAAGAGTGGAATATTTTTTGTAGAATTAGAATTCATACATGGAGAAAAAAAATCCAACTGATCAATAGTAACAATATTCCATTGGAATGGGAATTGGACCACACAAAAGATGGATGATTCCATTTTCTACATAGTGTAGAACAAATTTATACGTAGGAGGAGATTGTAATCTAGAGGAGCGTCAACAACCTCGACATGGATGGACACTGATTCCCCCCCTAAATGTATTAATAAGGATGAGAATAATCCATAGGGTTGAAAACCATGGCCATCAAATGCCTTCAATGTCATAAGTGAATGGTTAATTTTAGGGGAACCTATGGCTCTTGAACAAGATAGAGACATAACTATAGTCGAGGCACCTTTGTCCAAAACGATGCGATGGACATTTTTCCCAATAACTTTTGTGTATAATTGAAAAGCTAGTTGATGGGAAAGCCTTAACTTAAAATCCTCCAACTTAAAAGTGATGAAATTACTAATTGTTTGCATCTATAGCTCCAAGTACCGACAAAAAATTCTTCGTCTGTGTAGGACATGTTTGGAGTACTTCAAGGGTAGACATAACACACGGTACTTAAGCAAAATATTCCACTACATTATAGTATTGGTAAACACATGAATTAGGATTAAATACTGACTTACGAATGGTACTCTTGGGTGGATGGAGGACTACGTCAATAACTTGTTTTTTAATTTGAGGACTATTGGTAGGAGGAGAAACAAAAGTTGTAGTTTTATCAATTGGAGTGTTATGACCCTTTTTCTCTAGAGGAGGGTCATAGCTCTAAGATATAGTCAAATATGAACCGATTCACTGGACATCATTTTGACTTTATTAATGGAATATGAAGAAGACCTGCTCAAGGATTGATGGTCAATCAATTGTTGTTGGGTAGGGAAAGGATCAACCAAAACTGTCGGGGTGGAAGTGTTTTTAGGAATTTGTTGACCTCCTCGCAATGAAGACATTATTTGGTGAAATGATCACCTCCACATATTAGGCATGGAAATTTAACCTTTCTCTTATTTTTAGATTCGACATCCATAGTTTTTGTTTTATTATCTTCCTATTGATTCGTAGGTTTCTTGGATTTATTTCTTCCCATTTTCTTTTCTCTCAAATATTTTGAGGATTGAAACACATTCACTTCGGTATAGAAAACAAGAGTAGAAGTAGTCTTGGAATTGACAACAATCTGACTAGTGGGTGACATAGTTTGGTTTTGTTTTTTTCGTAGATTTATCCATAGACTATGTTTCGATAGAATTGAGTATTCCATCGGTAGGTGGTTCCATAGAAGGTATTGAAGGGTCCAAAGTAGGATGAGGAGCATTCAAAATCAAATCGTAAAAAGTTCATGACTGGGAATAAACCAAGTCTAGGTACTGAGCACAACTAATGGATTTCTCTTCGGTAACAACACCTCCCATTGCAACATCTATGGAAATAGGTGGAATTAATGACTTAGTAAACCAATTAGAAAGTAATTGATCGACAATGGGAGCCTTAATCAACCCACGTCACCATCTCCACTCATGTATATGATCTGATATGTCAGTAGAAGTGGTCTAACGAAGCGATGTCAAAATATCTCTATCCATTTCGTATCTAATCAGTAACTAAAAATGTGTAAAAAAAAGACATTGCTAGAGTGTTGAAATCCTAAAAGGAATGTCAAGGCACGTGGACTTCACTTAGTGAACATCTCACATAGCATGTGCGATCGTCGGATATTAAAGAATACCCTTAATTTCCAGAGATATTGACCCAAACTCTTTTTGTTGAAACCCCTCCCAATACTTAAAACCTCCTCCCCACCCCTTTTTATACCTCAATCCTTATAAACCACCCTACCCACCACTACCTTAAACCCCTCATCCCCCCCAATACCTGCAATATATTGGTTCAAATTTTAATAATTTTAAAACCCACAATATGAACTAACGTGATAGGATATTGGTCAACAAGTGAAGCCCCCGTGTGTCGAGGTAACTCTATATACCATTTAGTGGAAATTCTGGTGAGAGTCCTCTGAAAAATTATCAAACGAATATAACTATGTATGAGAGAATTAGACGAACACCACAAGGGATAATGCATCATGTGGTTTTTGGGATCTTCACCAAGAATACCATAAAATTTGGGTATATCCGATGGTAATATTACAAGAATAGTTGGCCATGAAGGATCATGATGTATAGTATCATTTATCAAATGTGGAAACTATGATAGATGAAGTGTATCTAGAAATGATAAATGTTTATTTGGCTGAGGATACTGGTAATATTGACAAAGAATTTGTGTACCGGTAGGACCATATGTTGATTCATAACAGTTGACAATGATCCTCCTATAATGGGTTGGTTCTATGGTGGTTGGTTTCTAGATGATCCTCCTAGTGGTCCTCCAGGTGGACCTCCTGGAGGACCCCTTGGTGGTTCTCCATATGATTCGTCGAATGGTCTGTTGGGTGATCCACCAGGTGGTCCATTAGGTGGTCCTCCAGGTGGTACACCATATGAACTTGCAAAGTGGTACCCTAGGTGTGGGTACATTAGTCATATTAGGTTTCACCCATGGGGTATTTGTATCTCGAAGGAATTTCCCAAGGAAATTGGTAGATAAGTTTAATTAACTATTGCAGATTGATTTCCTGGATAAGTATAACCCCATGCATGTTGACTAGACATAGGTTGTATCCATGTTGGTTTTCCTATGACGAGAGAAGGGATAACCACATTTCTAGTCATGGAGTGTCCACTAACTATTGGCTGCCCTAAAGAGACATTCTACACAACATTTAAAGCAGTTCTCCTGGTTGTCGAAACAACTGGGGCTACAAATTGGCCCGCAGTCATGGAATTCATAGGAGAAATTGAAGCAGGTGGGATATTTTGAAGTGATAGGGTTGGGATAGAAGGTTGATGTGGATCATAAGAAACCACACTTTGAACTGATATTCCTGAAACAACAACAATATGAGATCAAACAGGAGTATGGTATTTAGGATTGGCTATTTTTGAAAAGGATAGGTAAGGGAGATAAGCTCCCTCTTCTTATGCTCTACCCCAATCTACGTAAGCGAGTCAGAGATTCATGAACTGGACTGAGAATTTCATCATCCAGGGTAAATATTATATCCCAAGGGGTGTGACATATGAAAAGGTAGTAATGTTGTATTCATAAATGGTTTGTCCTAAGGAAGTATTAAAAAATGGAATAGTTAAACCAAATTCCGATGCTACGGGGTCATTTGAAGGTTGAGAAAATATCCAATCTCATGAACTAGAATACCATTCTAAAGGAAAGTGAAAATTTGAGTCACACAAAGAAGGATACTGGACCACTACTGGAGTAGGTGTAGATGGATTTTCGAAAGAAAAATACTCCACTAGTACAAAATGAGAGATAAGTGACCAGAAGACCAAAAACTTTGCTCACCATGGTTTTTTCAAGGAATAAATGACCAAAATTGAGAAATTTTAAGTGAGCTAACTAAAAATGACCAAGGTAAATGACCAATTTGGTCATGGGATAAGAACTAAACTAAAATAGACCAAGATAAATGACCAATTTGGTCATGGGATAAGAACTAAACTAAAAATGACCACATAACAATTGGTCATTTATTTGGTCATTTTTAGTGGTGTCACTCCTGATGTCTCCTTATTTTGTATATATCCTAAATAGATTTGAAGTCCAGTTATATAAAGAACCATGCATTTTGTTCAAGTTTTCTATATGTTTATAATCCATTTTGGCTTCATTCATATAAACTTTGAATACTACTCTATGAATCCTTTGATGAGGTAATTTTATTATTATTTTATCTATTCCATTCATTTTTAAAAGGGATTTTAGAGGGTCACATCTAACGAATGATTTATTGGCATAGAATCTTTGTTTACTATGCATATTTCCCACTCTTTCTTGTCTGGTCAATTTGACATCCAATCCAACACCTGATTCAACACTCTTATCATTAATCCAGAAAGGATATTTTGATATCGATTTTTGATCAATCCATGAGTATTCTGGTGAAATCGTTCGAAACCCACTTCCCAAATATGGTCATTTACCCTTTAACACAGGAAGTTTTTAGAATTTATTAACATATTTGGAGAAAAAATGCCTGAATAGATGTAATTTTCTAGAATTAGGGTTACGGACTATTTTGTAAAATTAATGATTTGTTGAACGACCCAAAGTTATGGGGATCCAGTTCTATAATATTCTCAGGATATTGACATGTATAAATAAAAGTTGTGCACTGATACATTTGATATTGATGTGTGAGATTTGTAACTTGGTGATGTATGTTTAATAGATGACTTATTTCTTGGAAGAAGTATGTGCATAGTGTCATTGTTAGATTTGAAGGAGGGTCACCTACAGATCAAGTAAATATATGCCTTTAATGTATTTTCTATCTATACATATTTGGTTGTGATTTGATGTAGAAAGGTATATATTATTGTCTATAAGTTTTGTTTATTTTCAATTCATACATCTGCTATATTGCTAGGTTTTAGATACAATATGTTAATGAAAGACTTGGATTGTGATTTTGCATATATAATCAACATAATATTCTAGATATTTGACATCTAATCATTAGCTTGAGACTATTGCATTGTAGAGCTAAATGATTTCTTATCCACTGATTATAGGTTTCTCTGTTCATAGTAATGAAACGAATTAAATACAATTTTTTTTGTATATATAATATCTTTGATTTGGATTGCATAACTTGTAGGTCAAATATAAATAGTAGCTACATGAATATTTTGAAGTTGGTCTCATCTATTTTAGTAGATGGTTCCTGTTTGGATAATGATAGCCTGATTTTTAACCCTTGTCTAGAGTATTTAGTTCATTGCTTATAAGTTTAATGATAGTGTAGATGATGTGTTTATTTCGTTCTTTATAGTCCATTAAAATTCAAACAAGATTGCAAATCCCAGAGTATCTAGTTCCCTGATTTTGGCTCAATGGAATTTGAAGTTTCTTTGTGAGTGATTGATGAACATAATTTATTTTGGAGTTTGATTTAAATACAGATAAAACAATCCTTTTTATACTCTATATTTTGACTAGTTAATGAATAAGTCTCTTTAAGAAATTATTTACTTTGATTTAGGGCTTGCAGCATGATTTTGGAGTTTAATAACGTAAAAGGTAGACATTTTCCTAAGATGTTTGAAGTAGTTTTTTATTGATTAAAAATAGTATTTCTTTTATAGTAGTTGGTAAATTTTCCTTCATTTTGGATTGATAAGTTTGTAGATAATTTTTTAGTATTGTTTAGAGCTCTTTTGAAAAATTGGATTGGTTTGATTAGGAAATAGACTTTCTTTCCTACAAAGATTGAGTTAAGCTGTTGTGAACTTCGATACTTAAATCTTGAACATTTATTGAAATTGCTTTGTTGAAGACTAAAATTGCATTTTAATTTCTTGAAGCTCTAATCGCAAGGAGAGAGATTAATGGTCTAACTTGTGAGATATGCCCACCCCATGAAAGGTTTCCTTCCAAGGTGATAAAGCTAGTCTTGTTTATTTGTTTTATTTGCATTAGAGTGTGTTTGCTAACACTAAATTAGGTTAGACTAGGTTTTGATATTGCACGTATTGTGTCTACACCTCTAAGTCTACGAATCCCGGTCGATAGTTTAATGTCGTAAATATTATCATATAATTTTACTGACAACTCCAACAATGAAAAATTACAATTTCGACAATGAATTTGTACAATTTACTAAATTTTAACACTGTAGATGGATTCAGTGGGGGTCTATGAATCCATCTGCATTGTTAAAATTTTGTAAACTGTAACATTGTAGATAGATTCAAAGACACGAGCTAGTGTCAAAACATGACACCATACGAGAACCTGCTAAACTTTTTTGCAAGAACATTTTATTTGTACTATCACATCCAATTTGATGTTCTTATCATGGCCATATATTATTTTGCCATTTTTTATTTCATATCATCCCTTTGACAGATCCGCCAAGTTGCATCATGTGCATCATCATAGTGTGGTTGAGTCAAGTCTTGGATATTTGTTGTATTTTCCTCTCTACATTGTCATGCCATGAAGTTGAGGTCCTTTTTTTGACTTGTCATACTGGTCATGTTCATATTTTGTTTGAACAAAACCATGATCCTTTGACCTTATCAACAATCTATTAAAGTTTCGACAAGTTCATGTATTTTGCGTCATCATATTCGCTAAAAATTGTCAATTTCACAACCTCCATTAATTCTCCATATGGATCTATTCAACAAGGTTATCCTCGGGCCTGAATTTGAAAATTTATAAAGTTCTCCATGGGCCTATCCTCTGCAAAAAATCACCAATAACCTCCATCTTGAAAAGAAGAAAAAAAAAATCCTCCATTTTTGTAAAATTCTTAAAAAAAGAAGAGTTACCATGATTCTAATATTTCCTCACATTGAAATTGAATACATAAATTATTAATGATGTAAAATAAAATTTTAAAAGTTAAAATTGATACACAAAATGATATCAAGGAATAAAAAATAAAAAACCATTTAACTAAAGCTATTCTTCCTTCTCATCCACTTATTTTCAATTAGAAACAATTCGTCTAGCTTTTTTACCTTTTTTTTAGGGTCACATGTCCATATCTCCTATAACACATGCTTGTCAAATAAAACAGTTTATATATATGTGCATTGATACGTGCTTCAAGTCTATTCAAGGGCCATGGCTTGGAAGGGGTCTGGTAAAACAATGACTTTTAAAGCAGTGGAAAATGTAATCTAAGGGTTGTTACCTTTGACTCGAGTACTCCTTGCAATATAAATGGATGACTCATGATGAAGGGGGAGCGTTGGCGCAAGCCATGAAGATCGAGCATATGAATGGGTATCCAAGACCCATGAGAGCAATGGCTACAATGATACCTTCAACGAGCCTTTGGGATGGACCTGGTTCAGTTTTAGTTCCAATTAGACGCCCTTTGAGATAACGAAAGTGACACCTGGTGCCCATAGTTCGATGCGGGGAAACATAATGGATTATTTAAGGTATTATGAAATTTGTTGAGTGCTTGTAAAATCTCATATACTACAACATTATTATATGCTTGAAGTGTTTGTCAAACTTCATAAATTAATAATTATTATTTTTGGTATCTTTCAAATTATCAAAAAAAAATTCTATATATTGGAAATTCATAAGAATCCATTCAAATATTTAAAAATAATGAACATATTTTAAATAAAGAAAAACTAATTAAATAATTTTGAAATTCAAAATAATAAAAATGCCTTTAGATATTGAGTACTTTTGTTATTTTCAAAATAATAATAATATATATAATAAAAGATGAGATTTTTGTTATCCTTAAAATATTAATATAACGTGAAGATGATATAGATGATAATTTTAAAATTCAATATAATAAAAGCACTTTTAAATATAGAGTTTTTAAAAATGTTTGAAAATCTTGTTTTCGAATTTTTAAAATATATATGGATAAAGATTACAAACATTAATGATTATAAAACCTGTATAGTAATATGATATCTTGCCCCATTACTCTAACTTTTATATTAAAAACAACTTAGGGAAACAATCATGTACACTAGAAGATATAAGGGAGACTAAAATAGGAACAAGTGTAAGGTTTCTAGGTGTCTTTGAAAGGTTACCATGACAAGTTGAAGTCTTTTAGTCAATGGGGTGACTTCTTGGTGGAAATTGGTTGAAGAAGGTTTAGGGATTAGTGTGGCAATGTGTGGAATAATAGGTGGTAGAAGCACTTGAGTTTAACAAGAACATGGGAAAGGTGCAATTTCATTAGCATAAGTGTGATGTTGAATTAGTTACTCCTTTTAGTCATGAAGGCTAAAGACGTATTGAGGTGTGAGTAATTTGATCTTGGGACAATTGTAGGAAAAAGATTTGGTAGTGGAATAGTGTGAAGGTTGAATAAGGTTCCACCGTAAATGGATGAAGTGCTTGTTTATTGAAGACAATTTTGAACAATGGAATATTAATTGGATGATGCAACCAGGTTTTTGAAGGATTTATCGAGAGAAAAACAGCTTTAAGTGGGGGAGAATGTAAGGCATATTGTTTTTCGATTTGGAAAATTTGGGCATCTCTTTAGTCTTCTTGTAGGATGAGGAAAATTGGAATGATTTGGATGCTCACCTTAGCTATGTGCATGTAGACATCCCTTTGAGGTGAGCCATGGTGCATGATTGTTGGGTGCTTTCCTAATGGAATAGAACACGATAATGAATGGAAATGCAAGAGGTAGTGAAAAATATAAGACATGGAATGATGAAGTGACAATTCCCTTGGTGTATTGTGGTGGAAATTGATGTCTAAGGGCATGCCTTATCCAATAGGAAGATTCCCTAAGTAACCAACACATGTAATAGTCAATTTTGGGTGAATTTGTCATGGTGACAATTTTACATGATAAGGGTGTGATGTTGTGCATACTTTTTGTAATAGTGAAGGCCATATTAGTGAAGTACATTATTGAAAAGATGTTTTGATGAAAATTTCCTTAGTGGTAGGTTCCTTGGTAAAGCATGCAAGTGTCATATATATTTTTGGTAAGAGTTCCTTATGGATAATGTCTTGGTGGTTGAATCACAACCTTTCACTATTAGCAGGACTCATGAATTGTATGGGAAAAACATGGAGTGACCTGCCAATGAGAGACATCATGACCACAACAAATTCATTTGAAAAATTCTACATGTAATATTGGAACAACATGAAAATGAAGTGAAGTAGTTTTGTTATAGTGACATGCATGGAATAGATGTGCCAAGGCATGGATTCATCGTAACAAGATGGAAAAAGTGAAAAGAAGCTAACATTTCTACTATATAAGAAGGTGTTTTTTTCCACAACATTAATTTTAGATGAATTAAATTGAAGTCAACTCAATAGTAGTTTAAGGTATGTTTTGAGGAATGAATGGTTAAAAAACACAAATAACAAAAACATTTCAAATAAATAATTATATAAAAACAAATATTAAAAAAAACACAAGGTGTCAAATGGGGGCATTTTTTTTTGGATTAGTTTGTGTTTTTTAACAGGTGCTTTGATTTTTGAGGGAAACTTACTTGGAGAAGGTTCCAGGACCAAATAGGATGTCTCCATTGCCATATAGTCATATTCTTGGTGTAGTGGTCATGTCTGTGTTGTCTTTGAGTTTGAGAAAATGGAATGAATTGCAGTTTTGTATGCCTTCTAATAGCGGTATTGGAGTAATCTGTTGTAAGGGGTATTTGTGGTTTTTATTCAGAATTATGTGGTGGGATTCCATGTTGGGGAGGTTTTTAATAAGCTTTGGGAATGTGCTATTTAGATGGCCATATTTGTGCACCGATCTGTTAGTGTTGATTTTCAATTTTTTAGTGGGGTTTTATGTGGGACTTTCTGTGTTGTGATGGGAAAAATGTCAAATGTTGCAGGTGTTGTCTATTCTTAGAAGCCTTATATGGCTTTGATTATTGAATCATGCCGAATATATGAAAGGAATTTGAATTCAGAGAAAAAAAATAATTGTTGGGATGTGCAGGTGTTGAACTTCATTGGCATTAGTACCGGTATTTTGGATCAATGTATGCATTGAATTTGCTATTTCTGGAGAGTATGAATAAGGAATGGATGTTACACATAAAGATTAGATTTACTGATGGCTCATAGTGGTTAGAATGTGCTTGTCATGGGATGTGTGCTTGTCTTGGTTTGTGGAAATTCTAGCATAGAGATGTTCGAATGAATGTAAGTTTTGCCGTTTCATTTTTTATTTTTTATTATTTTTATTTATTGATTTATTATTATTATTATTATTTTTTTCTGGTAGTTTAAACCGTAACTATAATTCTTCGACGTCCTCTCACTGATGTTTTTTTCTTGCGCTTTATATGGCCTTGCTCCATCTGTTTTTGCTTACAAGATTTTTGACTAGTGCTTTTATCCTATCAAAGCGATTTAGATTCGAGATCGATCTTTTTGGCTTTTTTTCCCTAAGAACCATCTTAAAATATTTTTGATATTTGGATGTTGGAATGTTTGAAGATCCTTCATATTTACGCATAAAATAAATGGTGCATAAGTATCGCAAGGAAAGAAATAATGAATAAGCAATTTTCTCAGCACACTGACTGAGGGAATAATGAATAGGGGATTTTCTCAGCATGCTGACAGAGAGAAAATGTTAAAGTTTAGTGGGTGCCAAAGTTGTCGGTCATGTATTCTTTTAGCAGGGAACTCTTGTTTTTCATTATCCAGTTTGTAGATGACAATAAGTTTATGGAAATGATCCACAAGTAAGCAAATATTTCATTGTTTTATTTATATTTATAAATGTTATTGATTTTTCATTGAAATCCAAAACACTCTGATATTTTCCCTTGCAAATGTAGATGTTGCATTTGACTCAAAAAATTATGTACCCTTATCTGACATTAAAATGCAACATCAACTTTCTCAAAGAGGCAAAAATGTTTTATTAATGCTTATTGATTACTTCACTACATTTTCTGATGATACGATTCATGACATGTTCTGACTTAAGAAACCAATTGTTTCTATGCAAACAAAAATTTTCTTACTCTTGATTATAGACTAACATAAAAATACTTACCAGTCAGAACTCATATTGAATCAACATTCTAGGATTTACTATCTTTTGATGGAAATATTTATAAATCCTTCAATAAATGAACGCACTTACTCCTTTCACCATGAATTTGGGTTGAAATATTTGCTCTATCACCAAAATGATGCATCTCTAGGTCTGTAAAACAAGTAATTGACAAAAATGGAATGGAGTGATGGTGGTGTTGATGAGATCATCCAATGGTTACATTGGTTTTTGATGACCTCAGTAGGTTGTTGGGCTCTTTAAAGAGTTCTGGAAGAATCAAGGGAGTGCCAATTGAAAGAGAAATATCCATTACTGATGCATTTAATCTTGGAAATGGCACAAAAAGAGATACATAGGAATTAAAATGTGTTCTGAACCATTATTGTTCAACTACATGAATGGATATAAACTATCTCAAATTTTCTATCACTTTTCATGGTATATCTTAGAATTCACAAAGGAATCTAATGGCATTATTACTCTTTGGATCGGTTGAAATTGGATCTTGTATGAAGTATCTTGGGATCACTCTCAAACCCAATGAATATGAATTCCATGATTAGGTATGGATTTATGGAAATACTGAAAAATATATTTCATGATGGTGTTGCAGGTGGCCATCAAAAGGAGGCAAACTTCTCGTTATTAAATTTGTTTTAAAATCCGCACCAATGTGTTGGTATTCTTTGTATGTGTTCTTGTAGGAATCCTAGAGAAGATAAGAAGAAAATGTTTCAATTTCCTATGGAATGGTACCAGATTAGAGGAAACCATCCCCTTTGTCAAATGACAGATACTTTCTAGAACTAAGCAGCTAGGTTGTTGAGGAATGAATCTTAATCATCAATTTGGTAGGGTTCTCACAACATATTTATCAATCTGGAAAATTCCTAGAGCTATTGGGATCTGGAAGCAAGTCATGCAAGCTAAAGATATATCCCTCCTCTTTGGAAGAATTGATAAGACTACCCCATAAACCCATAGCAAAATCTTCTCTCATTGTATTTCCATAGAGTAGGAAATCATATTTTCTGAAAATAAGGAATGGGAGGACTATTATATTGGATATGGACACCTGGATCAATAGTGAAAGACAATACATACTCTATGAGGAGCTATTATTATCACTAATACTACATGACATCTCTCTTACCCCCTGGACACTCTTCTCTCTGACAAGACGGATGGAAGGATGGGAGTTCTCTTCATTTGGATCCACATCTAGATGAGAAATGAGACTCTTTTACTCTAAAATTTCAAAGAAATTTCATTAGATTTTCTGAGGATGAAGAATCCATGGGTTAGTCAATGAATCCAGTTGGGGTTTGTATGCAACAAATCAGGTTATCTCACAATTTTTATTTAGGAACAACATTAGGTTCATTGGTGGAAACCAATATGGAAGATCATTGCCCCCTTTTAAGTAAAAATATTATTATGGATTACCTTCTCAAACAAGGCCTTCATCTGAGATATTCTCCAATGAAGGTCCTGTCCATGATTTAGTCTCCCCCTTCCCCCCCTTTGCAAATGTAATGAAGAAAAAATCCAACAAATCCTTTTGGATTCTATTTTCACCAAAGAAGTTTGGAAGGATCTCCTCTCTCTCACAAATAGACAAGGTAGATGGGAAGGATCATCACTAATGGACACTTTCAAGTGTTGAATGGAGGACACGTTTGTGGAAGACCATAGAGCGCTCTCAGTGGTTTCCTCAAGTAGGATTTGGATCACTAGAAGTAATATTATATTTGAGGGCCAACCCTATTCTCCCACTTACGTCTTTCATAAAATCAAATATCTATATGATGTGGTAAAAAATGTCCCACAACCAATTCCAATAAGACAACCTACGTCTTGAGAGTTTGATATTTAACAATGTTACACTTTGCATATTTTTAATGGCACTAGTAGAACAATCGAGTGAACTATGGAGATGGTGATGCTATATATTTTCTTGATGTTCATTATGTTACTTTCAAGTTGGGCCTTGGGAGAGGTTCTAAAAACTGGGCAGAACTCAGAGCCTTGGCATCCCTCCTTCAAATTTCATTGTACATCTATCTTAGAGTCTGGGAATGGGGTAAGTATTTCATTCCCTTTTTTGGATTTCATCAAACAAGTTTTCAGATCCTCTATGGTAGAAGATAATTTCAAAGTGGGACAAGGGTGTCTGCTCTTTCAACAAACAAGTCCATCACAAGACCCTATCTGAGAAGGATTGATATTAAGTCTTGCAAGTCTTGAGTGGAGTGCACTTAATTCTTGCAACCACTTAGTATATATTGACTTAACTTGGTAACAGTCATATCCTCTTTTTATAGGATACATAAAGGATTTGAACTGGTTAGGTAGCTTCTATAAGAAACCTAAGTCATAACTACTTTATTGTTAATTTACATGATCATGTCATATTAGGAGGTATTATCATTGATCACAAAGATTGTACTAGAGAGGCAATATATGACTAGTTTAAAAAAATTATAAGGTCCTATTAATCAAATTAGTATAAAGGGATATTAAAGCTATTCTTACATTTATGTTGGTGAATTCTTACTAGAGTTTCACTCACATTGAGTTATGGAATCCATGCATAATTCATGTCCCATTCATCAATGAATTGATTTTAATCGTTGAATTTAGTTTTCAAGTAAACAGATGATATATGACCACATAAATTATGAAATCTATGGGAATATTCTCATGTACACATTTTATAGCTCTGGTGTGATTTGCAGGCTATATTTAGTCCTTTTGGAATGATGAATTATGACACAATGGAGAGTTGAGACCATAGAGTCTATCTAGGACATCGGTCATGTACATGGAGTGGAATCTGCATTCATATTTGAAGATTTACATGATTTGTTTTTGAACTTCCCAGAGTATATATTTTAATGTGTGCTCCATCAACTGAAATTCGCCATGATTTGTTCCTTTAACAATACATGTTGTGTCATAATTATATTGTTGGAAGTGAATAAATTTTGAATTTTGTGATGAAACTATGAAGGATAATTAATTATTTAGTAGCCTTCCTATTAGGTTAGTGGTTCATCTGAAAAACTAGAAAAAATGACATTTAGTAAATCAACAAGGTCTAAAATCAATCACAATAATATAGAGACTAATAAGTATTTCTTCTACCTTGTTGGAAAGGCATAATATGCAGAATTATTTTCAATAACATTGCATTATTATGTGCAAAGCTCTCTTTCATTGTACAAAAGAATTCTTTAAAGGTAATATTTAAAAGTAATATCAATCGACATTTTCAAATATATGTTGAATGATAATCTCACACTTCCTGATACTTATTTTTATCACCCATTGCAAAATGGTCCCAACTTTATCACTTTGCATGATAAGTTGAACAACATGTTTTCCAACAATTGGGTGGTTCACAATTTATAGATGTTTGGAAGTATCCTTCAAAATGAGAAGGCTTGTTATTAGCTTTCTATTCAAATATCTAGTGTCATATTGTATTCTACTTAATAAGTATGTCCTTATAAACAATCTCATTGTGTAGAATAGTGAAGTGTATTGTTTTGAATCCAATATTGATGATTATTTTGTCTGTAAAGGACTTTAGATGGAAAAATTTGACACTTTTTAGGCATCATAAATGTTTTATTTATTTATTTATTTTAGTTTAGTGTTTGAATTCCATATTTATTTTATTTCTTCCAATCAATTAAAGAACTTATCAAGAACAATAGTTTTCAAAATTTAAACTGAATAGAAAATCTTCAAAGGTGATATAGATCTTTGCGAAATTTAGGATTATTACTGAGTTATATACTTTTGGAGATTGTACCTATATTTATCTTTTCTTTTGGGTTTATAATATAAATAGGTAATACTCATCCACCTAATCATTGGGAGCATGTTGGAAGTTCATATGGGTCTTCTCCATTCATGCCTTCTTCAACTAGACCTGCAAGTACTGTGGTGGAATCATATGGAGTAGAAAAAACAAGAGAGAATTATGATACAAAAAAATGTGCCACTTGCTAACAAAAATACTGTTGGTTAACCTATGCCAAAAAGACCTTGGAAGCAAGGGAGCTATGGAAGTAAATATGGAGGTAAATGTGTTGCATTATATCATGTTTAACTAATGTACTTGTGATTCTTTTGAGTGTATTTTAGTTAGTTAAAGATTAACAATGGTCATGTTAACATTAGTATCCACTATCAATACAAACTAGTAGTATTGCTACATATTGGTTTGTAAATTGTAAATGTGTTATTATGGTGCTCCACAATTAACAACCTTGTATTCTACTAAATTTAGGCTATGGTTCTATGGAAATTTATGATTCAAATTATGGCTCTATGAAAAATTATAAATGGGGCTATGGTTCTATTCTTTATGTAAACAATTTTTTTTATGGAGGATTGGGAGGAGGATATGGAGGGGTGGCAGGATCATATGGTGGTGATCTTTATGGAAACAATATGGATAGAGGAGGATATGGTGGATCAAATGGGTTTGGTGGAATGTATAATAATGGGATAGGGGGACCAATGTGTGGATATTGCATGGGTCATGGAGCTCCTTATGACAATGAAAATGGTGATACAAATGATCCATTTGGTGGACCACCTTCACCACCAATATTTTGGTAGTTTATGCTTCATGTGGTGAGTCCACACTTGCTTTATTCTCTTGTCTTGTTTTTACTTCTGTCAACATAAGATATACAACTTATTGTGGATCTTGAAATGAATGAAAAAATGCACTGAGTGGATGAGTGGAGGATGTACAATCAAACATTAGTTCTCAAATTACCTATTATAACACACTTCATTTGATGCTTGAAATTTTTTGTTTTCTTTTTTCTTTCCCCATCTCTTTCTTTTTCTTTTTGTCCATGTGTATGTGTTCTAGCATACATTTGTGCACATATTATAGAATTACCTTACATTTTTTACCAAGAATGCGGGTTGATGTAGTGTACCCGCTCTGATAACACTCTAATTAAAATGCATATAAAAAAACATTTTCTTTCATTCAAGTCATGGGATACATATCCTCCTAATTCATTCATACTTAAGATTAATTGCTTTTGTACAGTCATTCCATAGCTAACAGATCCTTTCCGCAACTAGAAAATACCTTTCTGCACTTAACAGGACCTTTCTGTAGTGCGGATTTTGGAATTTGGAATCCATTGTTACAGTCTATTTTCCTTTCCTACTTTTTTCCTTCCGCATTCCACCTTCCACATTCCACAAAGTTGAATCCATGTTGCGGAAATCCCATATTATTTATTTTCGTCTTTTTCACCTTCTGCCTTCTGCATTCCGCAGGGTGTACTCTGGGTTGCGAAAAACCCATATTACTCTATACTTTTAGTTCCTCTTTCCGCCTTCCGCCTTCTGCAGGGCATATTCCAGGGTATTGAAAAACCACTTTGAACTTATATTTTTCATTTCTTTTTCCGCCTTCCGCCTTCCGCAGGGCGGATTCTGGGGTGTGGAAAACCACTTTTACCTTATTATTTTATGTTTCTCTTTCTGCCTCCCGCCTTCCGCCTTCTGCAAGTGGACTCCGGGGTGTAGAAACACTTAAGGTAGCTGCAATTTTGACGCTATAATTGGGCATTTAGCCCCATAAACATAAGAAAAATGCATTGGAAATAAAAGGCATATGCAGATGTATATAATGAAAGAAAATATAGCAGAAGTAATTTCTACTTGAACCTATAAAAAGCATTCAATACATTCATAATAATTCTTAAAACAAATACATTGCATAATTAATACAAGAGAATGCTTTTCTTGAAAATGAGCTCCCTCGAGAAACTAGCTATGTCGCTATAATGTTCCACCCAACCATAGGCCAGTTGTGTTCATCAATCTCTCAACAAAACTTCCAACCCCAAGTTGGGCATGATTTCTACAAGGAAATATCGAACAACAGGTTCACACATAGCCAGAATTACACCAAGGTTTAGCCAATCCAATCTACAATTGGGTTTATTAGGTTACTAAGGAAGTGGTATCACATATAGCCAAATACATACCAAGGTTCATCCAAGACAACCTACAGTTGGGTTTATCAGGATTCTAAGGTAGTGGAAAGGAAGATTGCTAAGCTAGTGACCTCAACCACAGAGCTATGGATACCTATACAATATCTCTCCTGGCTTGGTCTCAAGAATACCTATTGTCAAAACCCCAAATTTTCACAAAAATTTAAAATTTTGAGATCACAATAAATGCTAAAACCTATGGTTTACTAACAGCTAACAGTTGGCATAAAGGAAACAGTCATGTAATTAGTTTCACTAAATTCTAAAATAACTTAACAGTTTATTTTTTGTATTAAGAATAAAATATTTTTGTGTGCTTTTTGCTTCAGTTTACTAATTAGTTCTTTTATGTCAGTAGGTGGAATCTACTTTTGAATCTGGGGCTTACTTAGCAATCGTGTTAACGCAGATGAATATTGTTTCTTATAGGTTTTACAAGTATGATCGATCGAGTATATTTTAAGAGATCTTTTAGTGTCAGTAGTATTTTGTTTGCAATTTAAAAAGCTTAGTAAAATAAGCTGCTAAACTCTAGACAGCTCCCGTAAGGTAAAATCATTTGATGTTCATTAGTTTTTCAAGTAAACGAGATTGGAAGTAAGTAACGATAGTATAACATATTTGCGACTCTAAACATTAGAATCTCAGTTACAAGTATTTCTACTTTAGTCTAAGTAATTTGTAACATTTATAAACATTGTTTTTGTCAGTATTTATGCAATAGTATCTTATCTCGCCTGTGTATTTATTGACCCTTATTTTGTTTCTATAAGATACTTATAGCCTGTTATCTTTTGGATAGTAAAAACCTTCGAGTGTATAACTATGACCATCATGCCGTTCTATATGAGCTTATGTTTACTGCTATTTATTTTATTCCCAAGTCTAACTCTGTGTTCTAGTAACTTTTGGATTTAATAGGGTCATTCCTATTCTAGTTATCAGTTTTACTTCTATAATTATCTTACTGTCCACTAGACATTTTGCACGACAATAAAACCAAGTTGAGTTATACTCCCAAGTGCTATCAAAGTATTGTCGCTTAAATTATGTGATAGAATTTTGTGATAACATTCTTATCTTCAGCTGTGTACTACTTCACAGCTTTGTTGCTATTTGAGTTATTAGTTCAAGTAAATTTCGTAGATATGCATAATCGATTTGTTCGATGGACATTCGTTCTACCAATAGTTTGTTACTATAATGTATTTTAATCTAGCCTTTATGTTCCTTTGCATTGATACAAGGCACTATCTATAAGGTTTAGACTTGTAATATCGTTGTTGCAAAAGGGTTTACTATGCACAAGCTATAGTTTATCTTTGCTACTAGAGAATCCATAGTCATTTAATAGTTAGCATGCACTCTTTTATAACTATATTAAAGATTTAAACTTTGACATAATCTATAAACAAGACATATATTACATGATTTCTATCTTATCAAAACAATGTTTAGAGTATAGTTATGCCACCGCTTATATCGTTATGGTGATGTTATTATATGACAATATAATGTTATTGGTAGCAAGGGATAAATGCATAATCCAAATCAGGCTTTAATTTAAGATTTATAAATGACACTATAGCTTGGTCAACGTAACCCCCACATTGATAAACTCGTCATTATGTTAATATAAAACATTGTGCAAATGATTAGTGATTTGGTTTATGAATTATTGGGTTGACAAAGGTTTACTCCATGCTGTAATAAACAAAAAATTGGGATATTGCTTCCATGCAGGAACTATAGGACACGACCCTCATTGCATGGATAAATTTGTTGCTATGTGGTTGATTTCTGTCCACGCCTGGAAAATATATAATGCTATGGAAACCTAACCAATCTCATATTTTCCCTACAGTTTATGCTGGCTATAGGGTTGCTTGGCTTGTCTCCCATGGCGGCCGTCGTTTCTCCTGGTTACAGTTGCCTTGTGCCTTGACTCTACGCTGCTTTTATTCTCCGATGTGTGGTTTTGAATGTTGGTTCTTCCTCTACAACAAGTGATTTTGTCTTTTCCTGCTACCATTGTCTTGCTGCCTGTGAAACCTTTCTTCCAAATCCTGCGTAGCTTAATGGCTGCTTTGGTTTCCTTCTCTGGTTCTCATAGCTCGCCATCATGTGAGGTTCTTGAGGGTTGTTGGGTTTCCAACTGCACCGCCTGTAGGTGACAGTGCTTCGTGAAGCTATTCATCGTCCTCCCATTGACAGGTAATTATCATATTGGAAATTCTTTTTACTTACTGCAAGTGTATATAGAATGTTTTCGAGCTTTAACAAGTAACTTGTTTCGCTAGCAGTGATTTGTTACTTATTGTAGGTGCTCACTGCTTTGAATCTTGAAAAAAGGAGAAAAGACAACCTTTTTGCAAAGGGCGTGGCTCGTGGTTCAAACTCGGGTAAGCCCCATGGTCTCAAAGATGGATTCTCCCTCTGTTAGTGTTAGGGTGGTCGTTGGAATCGCCCAGGGTTTTGGAAAACCCTCTCTCATCTCGTCACGAGTTATGTTATTGTTTTTAAATGTTTTTACAGGCTGTTTGGACAATACTTAAATCCAAACCCTTGCTAGGGTAGATTCGACTTGTATTGTGCACAATACTTAGTCAAAGCTTTGGTTTCACAGTCAGGTTTAAAGGCAGTATAGTTATAAACTCGTTTTGGTTTCCGGGAGTTTATGCTATACTCTGTGTAATTTTAGGGTTTTTACCCTTCTTGAATATGATGAAGTTTTAAAACTCAGTTGAGTATTTTGTAAGGGTTTTATAATTTAAATTTTAAGGCTGATACTTACAGCCGTAACTTAAATCTTGTTTGTTTTGATGGAATTCATGGGTTAGGGTTTGATTTGTAAAAACCCTTGTTTGAATTATACTAATCTTGTGATAATAATTACACTGTTTTTCTATTTTATTCTATTTGTCCTTAAAGGACCGTGAGTAGATTATTAGACTGGTTAATGATGGTTACATAATTGCTGTAAATTTGGTTAATATTTTGATACTTGTAATGTAATAGTTTTAAGGGTTTTAACCCTGACATTTATTTATGTCAATGTATGTTGTTATCAAAAGAAAGGCTTTGTTTCTCTTATAAATACATTTATATAAGTTAATCAGTATTGTAGTTTATTTTTGTGCATAACATTTTTAATTAATAGTTTTAAAAGAACTACCCTATGTATAACCTATGTTACTACAGTATTTAAAAATACTTATAGATTATGCTCATATGCTCAGAATATGAGCTAGGGTTTACTCCCTTTTAACTTTGATAGAATATTAATTCCTGTGTTATTATCTTGTAAATTTAATTACGGTTACACAGTTTTCTTCAGTTTGTTTTTATGAGTTAATAATTTATAAATATCATTGTGTAAGGATAATAATAATATTATTTGTATTTATAATATTATTATCTATGCATAATATCTATTCTTAAGTTTATGTTGGTTTTTATTTGTATAATAATTACGACTGAGAGTAGTCTGTAATATTTGTGTTATTTAATACAATTGTTTCTGTATAATTACTGAATGAATATAAGAACTTTCTTACCTGTCAGTTTTCTTTACATTTATACTGTTTGCAAAAGTATAAGGATAGTTTCTTATAATATTAACTTAAACCTAAGTTAATACTGTCCTTTAGCTATTAAAGCTAAGAAAGGAATACTGTAACA
Source organism: Pseudotsuga menziesii (assembly GCA_001517045.1). NCBI lineage: Eukaryota > Viridiplantae > Streptophyta > Pinopsida > Pinales > Pinaceae > Pseudotsuga > Pseudotsuga menziesii. The sequence continues at coordinate 296,339 of LPNX010317278.1, read as the reverse complement.
TTTATCATATTCTTAACTATAGTTCAGATAGATGCAGGAAGATTAGTTGTCACTAAAAGAAAAATATAAGCTATCTGTATTATTTTTACATCTTTTCTTAACATAAATAATAACTTTCAACTAATAATACTAGTTCTTCTACTTCAATACAAATGTACAGTTTATAGAAGTAGATACTGTGTAGGAAATGAATTATATACTTAACAAATTACTGTCAGTAATTAAAAGATTCTTGTCCTTTTGTGATATTTTAAACAAACAGTCTAGTTCTGACAACATCTCTACAATACAGATTAATAAACTTCCTAGAAAAAAACTATCTACTAATAGGAACTATTTCAATACTTTGAAAACATAAATATTCTATTCATTTATATTCCTATCATACTTCATTTATTTAAACACATTACCTGTGCTAGAGTACGATCTGGATTACTCCAGATGGGGAAAAACACAGGTAGGATTTATCTTTCATCACAGTACAGATTCATCCTTGAAACAACTAAGATATTTCAACACAACACAACATATAATTATTCATTAATTACTCACACATAGATATAAACTATAACACTGAATTTAAAGATAATGGAACATGTCTTTAAAGCTGGATGACAACAGCAATGGGAGGTCGTTCCTCCCTACCAACTCCTGGAGAGCACTCAAACAACGACTTCTTAGGACCCCCAAGCCTGTTCTGGTCTCCTTGGCTAGAACTAGGTGGAGCAATCAACAAAGTACTAGTCTTGAGAATCAATACCAACTTCACATACTGCAGTAAGATCTTTCAGTTGCAAAGATGTACTAGATCAACTTCCTACAGTTTACCCCTCAAACACCTTCCTTTAAATTTTCCTTTCCCAATAAATTCCTTGAAGTGAATTCACCTGAATGATTCTTCTCTTGGAATGAGCAGCCTTAGCTCTCTACATTGGGCACTTTTATTAATATTGCCGAGGTCTTTTTGGGTTAGTTGTCATTAATTGAGCCACCTGCTCTGATCCCACTTTCTTGGGGGATCATGACCCCAAATGTAGGGAGGTTTCCACCTGCAACATAGGAAGTGTTTGAGGATGCTGCCACTTGTCTTTTTGCTCTCCACCTAGTTCGCTCCACCAACTTGACCAGTAACACTCTTTTTAACAGCTCTCCCAAGCTGTTGTCTCCACTTTTATTTATTTAAAAATAAAATATTCAGAATTACATTCCATATCTTTTGACTCTGCTGAGTCATCAGTTTCAACTTAGTATTAAATTTAACATAATGTATTGGAATCAAATAAAAATAAGATAACATTATTTTACAAAATTGGGGCATGTGACATACACACCCCCTTAGAATATAACATCGTCCTTGATGTTATTTATTCTTCATCCTCCGAAGTCCCCTAGAACAAAATTGGATATGCATCTCGCATTTTACTTTCCAATTCCCAGGTGGCTTCCTCAGGACTAAGGTGCTTCCATTGCACCTTCACCTGTCCAATGGTGCGGTTCCGAAGTGTAATTTCCCTCCTCCCGAGGATACAGTCTGGTTCCACCAGAAATTCTCCTTCTGGTTCCACCTGTACAACATTCCAATTAACCACATGAGTAGCATCATGAACATATTTCTTTAAAATGGAAATGTCAAAAACATTATGTACTCTTAAGTTAGGTGGTAATGCTAATTGATAAGCTACTTGACCAATCCTAGACAGAATTTCAAATGGGCCATAGTAACGAGGTGCCAATTTTGCATAACTCCCTAGTCTTAGAGAGCTCTTTTTGGGCCTTGCATTGATGAACACATGTTCACCTACCAGAAAATCCTTTGGAGTTCTTTTCAAGTCTGCTTGACTTTTCTGCCGATCCTGTGCCACTTTCAGATTTCCCTGCACTTGTTTCACAATTTCTTCCATTTCTTTTAACAATTCTGGAACTAATACCAATCTATCTACTGGATTACTCCAAGAGATAGGAGTATTACATTTTCGTCCGTATAAAATTTCAAATGGACTGAATCTAGCTAATGTCTGATAATTATTATTATACGCAATTTCTACTAGATGTAAATAGTCCTCCCACTTACCTGGCTGATCTTTCACATACATTCTCAATAAATATTCCAGTACCTGGTTTACCCTTTCAGTTTGTCCATTTGTTTGAGGATGGAAATAAATACTGAAATTCAATGTTGTATTTAATCCTTTAAACAAGGACTTCCAAAATTTTCCTATGAACTTAGGATCTCTGTCTGAGGTTATGACTTTTGGTACTCCATGTAATAAAAAAACTGCTTTAGAAAAATATCAGCTATATTGGCAGCTTGTAAGTAGTTTTAACAGGTATAAAATGAGCTTCCTTGCTTAACTTATCAACCACTACCATAATAGAGTCATTCTGATTTTGATTTCTAGGCAGTCCTGTAATAAAATCTAGACTAATCACTTCGCATTTCCAGCTAGGGATAGGTAAAGGCTGTAGCAAACTAGATGGGTGTTGGTGTTCGGTTTTTACCTGTTGAAATTCTAAACACCTTGCAATATATTCAGGTACTTCAGTTTTCATATTTGGCCAAAAATACTCTTTTCTTGGCATGGTTATAGTCTTTTGATAACCTGGATGACCTGAATATGGTGTTTTATGGATTTCATCCAGAATTAACAGCTTGAACTTAGGTACATTAGGTACATATAGTTTATCTTTATACAGTAAAAATTATTTTTCATTTAAACTGTAACCTTTTATTAAGTTTTCTGTGGGGTTTTCCTTATCTTTAGCTTGCAATTTCTGATAAATTTCTTCTTGTTTTACTCCTTCTTTAAGCTGTTCATCTAAGTCTGAAATGTAAGTGTTGATTGCTTTTGCAAAATTCAGCCTTGTGTTCCTACTTAATGCATCAACAACTTTATTTTCTTTACCCTTTATATGCTGGATTTCAAAATCATACTCGCTTAAGAAAGATAACCACCTAGCTTGTCTAGCATTTAAATCAGGCTGATCTAAAAGATATTTCAATCCTTTATTAGAGGTCATTAAAACAAATTTTCTACCAATTAGGTGATGTCACCACATCTTTAAGGCATGTATTACAACTGCTAGTTCTAGATCATATGTTGCGTAATTCTTTTCGTGAATTTTTAACTTTCTAGACTCATAGGCAATAACATGCCCTTCTTGAGTCAGAACACCGCCTAAGCCTTCATTACAAGCATCGGTGCATACTACAAAATTTTTATTAGGATCTACTATTCTTAAAATAGGTGAACTGGTTAATAAAGTTTTTAACCAGAAAAAACATGAAGCGAAGGTCCCCTACTAGCTCTCACTTCGTGAGGAGAATGAATATTGTTCTGGGGGATCAAAATGAGGAATGAATGAACTCAGGCACACATTTAATGGGTGTTTAATTTCTCCCTAAGTAATAATATGGTTTCCCAAACTTCGCGGATTTCCCACACATGAAGTCGACTGCCATATCTCTCCCTTCCCAAGGCATTAACTGCCTCAACCAACTCTGGAATAATTAAATGATTGGGTGCAAAAGTAAAAATGGTTTGTTGAGAGTTTATGGGTTCTCTAATTGAAATTTGGATTAACAATATTGGCTCAAGGGTTTGGATAATTTCACTCCCTTTTCCTTGTGAAATCATGCCCCCATCTCTTGTTGCATTGCATAGCTAGTTGTGGGTATTTGATTAAATTACATATTTACATGATGGCTCAAAATATATTGTGCCTGGATAGCCCAATAACCATAAGCATCGATTTTAATTTCCTAAACATAAAATGCTAAATTGATGGCGGGGCCTTGGCCTTGAGATCCTCACCATGATTTAATACGATATTTACACCATGTACAATTTTAATGCAATAGGGGTAAAAATTAGGATATTACATTCCCCTCCCCCATATATTAGCACTATCCTTAGTTCTCTTCAAAATTGAACAAAAATGGATGTGCCACTCTCATGGAATCCTCCAGCTCCCATGTAGCTTCATCATGATTGTAGTGCTTTCATTTCCCCTTTACCTTTCAAATGGCTCAATTCCAGAGCACTGTTACCTTCTTGTCTAGGATGTGCAATGGCTTGGTTTGGAACTCTCCCTTGGGTTCCACCTGTATCACATCCCAATCAATCACATGGTTAGGATCATGTACATATTTATTAAGCAAAGAGACATGAAAAACATTATGATCTCTAGTGCTAGCAGGAAAAAAAGTCTATATGCAACTAGCCCTATTCTTTCAAGAACTTCAAATGGCCCACAATATCCATGTGATCGCTTGGAATAAATCCCAAGCTTCCAGGAACTCTTCCTTTTCCTCACTCTAAGATAAACATGATCCCCAACACCAAAATCCCTATGCACTCTATGCTTATCTGCATAGCTCTTATGTCTATCTTGGGATGTTTTCAAGTTTTCCCTGATCTTTGCAACCTCTACTTCCATTTCCTTAAGCAATTATGGACCAAGCACAATTCTATTCATTGGATTATTCCAAGTCACTGGTGTCCTACACCTTCTTCCATATAAAGCCTCATATGGAGTCATTCCCAATGATTCTTTCTTCCCATTATTATATGAAAACTCTACCAAGTGTAAATAATCCTCCCACTTGGATGGTTTGTCCATTACATACATGCGAAGTGTGTCTTCAAGCACCTGATTTACTCTCTCTATTTGTCCAATGGTTTGAGGATGGTAGGCGGTGCTAAAGTTCAGCTTTGTACCCAAATCTACGAAAAGACCCTTCCAAAAATTGGAAGTAAACTTGGTATCACTGTCAGAAATGATTGCCTTAGGCACTTTATGCAATTTGAAAATTTCCTTTATGAAAATATTTGCAATGGAATCATCTTTATATGTGGACTTGACCGGTATAAAATGTGATTCCTTTGTTAAATTTTCCACCACAACCATGATGGAATCATGTTGTCTCATAGTCATTGGAAACCTTGTAATAAAATCCATGGAAATGACTTCCCATTTCCATTCTAGAATTGGAAAAGGTTGTAACAAACCTGCTGGGTGTTGATGTTCAACTTTCACCTGCTGACATTTCATGTACTTAGAAATATACTCAGCAATGTCCTTTTTCATGATTGGCCAAAAATACTTCTTTCTGGCTGTAGAAATTGTTTTATGATATCCTGGGTTACCAAAATATGGAGCTTGATGGATTTCATCCTTAACAATCCTCTTCAAGTCTGCCACATTTGGATTGTAAATTCTATTCTTATAAGTAAGAATTTCATCTCCTTCCAATTGATACCCTTCGTACTTCCTTTCAACGTTTTGCTGCTGCAACTTGTCCTTTATCTGCACATACACTTCATCCTCAGCAATATGATTAATAATATACTACGTCAAATATGGTTGGAAAGTACTAAGAGATGCCACATGCATTTCATGAACCTTTCTGCTGAGCTCATCAACCACCTTGTTTTTTTTCCTTTTATGTGTTTGGTTTCAAAATCAAATTCACACAAAAATTCCAACCATCTATCTTGCCTAGCATTTAAAGTTAGCTAATCAAACAAGTATTTCAGACCACAATGGTCTGTCCTTAGCTCAAATTTCCTTCCCATTCAGTAATGCCTCCACATCTTTAGAGCATGTACTATGGATGAAAGTTCTAAATCATGAGTAGCATAGTTATTATCATGCTCCTTCAACTTTCTTGACTCATAGGATACCACATGGTTGTCTTGCATAAGAACTCCTCCAAGTTCTTAATTGCATGCATCGGTACACACCACAAAGTATTTTTCTGGGTCTGCAATTTTCAAAATTGGTGCACTTGTAAGAATATTCTTCAAACGTTGGAATATGCCCTCACATATTGGTGTCCATTCAAACTTTATCCCCTTATTTTGCAAGGAAGTGATTGAATGTGCGACCTTGGAGAATCCTTCAAGGAACCTCCTGTAGTACCCAACAAGTCCCATAAAGGATCGCACATCTGTCACATTTCTTGGAGTTGGCCAATTCATAATGGCCTCAATATTCTTAGGGTCCACATATATTCCTTCGTCTGAGATAATGTGACCCAAATAATGAAATTTATCTTTAAAAAAGTCACATTTGTTCAAATTTTCATACAAATTATGCTCCCTTAGAAATTGCAATTCCATTCTCAAATGTTCTTCATGCTCTTCTTCATTCTTAGAATAAATAAGAATGTCATCCAGGAAGACAAGAACAAACTTGTCCAGATACTTTCTAAAAACACTACTCATGAGACACAGAAAGTTTCATTTGTGAGACCAAATGGTGCCACCACAAACTCATAGTTCCCATACCTTGTTCTAAAGGTTGTATTATGAATATATTCTACTTTGATTCTTACCTGATGGTAACAAGACCTCAAGTCAATTTTTGAAAATACCTTTGCTCCTCTCATTTGATAAAAAAGGTCATCAATTCGAGGCAATGGGTATTTATTCTTCACAGTAATTTTGTTCAACTTACTGTAGTCAATACATAACCTGAGTGTACCATCTTTATTTTTCACAAATAGGACTGGTACTCCCCATGGGGACACACTCGACTTGATATATTTGTTTTCCAACAACTCTTATAACTAGATTTTCAGCTCTAGCAATTCTGGTGTGCTCATCTGGTAGGGTGTCTTGGAAATTGGTGTGGCTCCCGAAATAAGGTCAATTTTAAAATCAATGTCTCTATTTGGAGGAACTCCTTTAATCTCATCAGGAAACAATTTCCTGAATTCTTGCAATACATGATAGTCCTCCAGCCTAGGATTTTCATTTTTTGTTGCCTCCAAAACATGGGCTGCATACAATCGAAAACCTTTTGCTACAAAACTTCTTCAACTGCATTACCGAAAATTGCCTAACTGAAATCACATTTGGAATCCCTCTTACAATCCTTGGGTTTCCTCCTTCATCCATGCATTCAAATGTCTTGTTGTAGAAGTCGAGTTTAAGTTTGTGTGCTTCTAACCAGTCCATTCCAATGAGAATACCATAGGAGCCAAGTGGAAAAATATTCAGGTTTTCACAAGTGAATAGACCATCCATATATAATGGAAATTTATTTACAATTTCACTAACTTTTGTCTTGGTTCCAGTGGCTAGTTGAACTAACCATGATTAAATATGCTTTAATTTCTTTAGATCACAAATCTCAACAATTTTAGGAGTGATATAACTTTGAGTAGATCCAGGGTCAATCAAAATAGAAAAAGATTGCTTAGAAATCTTGCCTTCAAATTCAACCATAGTTGATTGATGATCTACTTGGCGGTCCTCTAGTGCTGCATAGATTCTAGAGATGATATTCGCCACTTGAACCACAATCCCTTCTCCTTGGATGTTGTGACTTAACTTACATTCCCATTCTGATGAAGACAATTCCTAAACATATGGTTTCCTCCACATCCCCAACATTGGAGTGGTTCTATTTGCTCCTTTGGATCTCTTGGCATGTCTCCCATCATTCTGGATGGCTTAGTCACAGCTTGTGATGGCTACCTTTGCTGATTTCAAAGGTAAGAGGGTTTGAAACCTTTCTTCCTTTGGTCAAAATTTTCCTTCTTCTTGTCTTTGCATGCCTTACGGAAATTAGGTTTTCTTTTGTTTTGATCATAGCAATACTTGGCCTTCCTTATTGCCTCTTCTAGAGTCTGAAGTTCATCGAATTCAATCCTATCTTTATATGACTAAGGTATCCCACTTAGAAAACACTGAATTTTCACCTTATCATCTCGAATAAACCTGACATACCTCAACAGTTCGAAGAATTTGTTTGCATATTCTTCCATGGTCAATTGTCCCAATTTTAGCTCATGGAACTCTTTAATCTTATCATCATAGTACCTATCAGAGAGGTACTTTTGCTTGAAATATTTCTTGAACTGCTTCCACACCATCTTTCTTTCATTGTTCTTCTTCACTTTCCTGAGGTGCTTCCACCATATAGATGCTCATCCATTTAAATTGAATACGGCTACCCTTTCCTTCATATTTCCAAAGTAGTCTTGGACTTGAAAATACTTTCTCATCCCAAGAAGCCAAGATTCAACTTCGTGACTAGATTTTACCTCACCATCAAATGTAGGAGGCTTTGCCTTCTTAAATTCCGCATATGAATTGTTCTTGTAATGCATCTTCCTCTTTCTCCTGTGATATGAAGAGCTTGAACCCCCAATGGATTCTTTAGAGTCACAAGATCCAGTAGAATATATTTCTGGAGAATGGGTTCTATATCTAGGAACTCTTCTTGAGCTATTGGTCCTCTTGTGGGAATTTCTCCTTGAACTAATCCTAATCCCTTCTTGATTTGTGGTCCGATGCCCAGAGTTTATCTGGCTTTGGATGTCTGTCAAACTCTATAGCATGGTTTCATTCAACTTTGTTCTTCCTAATATTTAATCATACTTTCATTATCGTCTCAGCAACTTTACAACTCCACCCTTATGCTCCTCATGGTGGCTGCAATATCAAGGGGATTCTATTGATTTCTTTCCCCATTGGATTATGTTTCAGCACTCCCAACCTGTACGTTTTCCCCCATGGAATATTCCTTAGGCTTGTAGGAATCTTGTGCATCATCCATGGTGATCATCTTGGCCCAACCAAAACCAAACTTTCCTAACTACACTATCTATAATGTTGCCTTTGAGGTGACTAGGATTCTACAAAATGTGTTCATAAACACAATTGTTAGCTGCACAATAATATCAAATATTTATAAATTACTTACCGACTATTTTTTGTTGTAGTTTTCTCTTTGCAAGTTATTTATTCAAATTTTTTTTTTTATGGTTAGAACAAAGTTTTCCATAATGCAGCAAAACTAGATGTTCCCAAAAGGTGACAGGGTTGAAAATCGTAGCTCCAATACCACTCTGCTTCAGCTTCTTGACTAGAATTTACCTCACCATCAAATGTAGGAGGCTTTGCCCTCTTAAATTCCCCATATGAATTGTTCTTGTAATGCCTCTTCCTCTTTCTCCTATGATATGAAGAGCTTGAACCCCCAATGGACTCTTTAGAGTCACAGGATCCAGTAGAATATATTTCTAGAGTATGGGTTCTATATCTAGGAACTCTTGTTGAGCTATTGGTCCTCTTGTGGGAATTTCTCCTTGAACTAATCCTACTCCCTTCTCGATTTGTTGTCTGATGCCCAGAGTTTATCTGGCTTTGGATGTCTGTCAAACTCTATAGCATGGTTTCATTCAACTTTTTTCTTCATGATCTTTAATCATACTTTCATTATCATCTCAGCAACTTTGTAACTCCACCCTTATGCTCCTCATGGTGGCTGCAATATCAAGGGGATTATATTGATTTCTTTCCCCATTGGATTATGTTTTAGCACTCCCAACCTGTACGTTTTCCCCCATGGAATATGTCTCGGGCCCGTAGGGATATTGTGCATCATCCATGATGATCATCTTGGCCCAACCAAAACCAAACTTTCCTAACTACACTATCTATAATGTTGCCTTTGAGGTGACTAGGATTCTACAAAATGTGTTCATAAACACAATTGTTAGCTGCACAATAATATCAGATATTTATAAATTACTTACTGACTATTTTTTGTTGTAGTTTTCTCTCTGCAAACTATTTATTCAAAACAAATTTTATGGTTAGAACAAAATTTTCCATAATGCAACGAAACTAGATGTTCCCAAAAGGTGACAGGGTTGAAAATCGTAGCTCCAATACCACTCTGCTTCAGCTTCTTGACTAGATTTTACCTCACCATCAAATGTAGGAGGATTTTCCTTCTTAAATTCCCCATATGAATTGTTCTTGTAATGCATCTTCCTCTTTCTCCTATGATATGAAGAGCTTGAACCCCCAATGGATTCTTTAGAGTCACTGCAGGATCCAATAGAATATATTTCTGGAGTATGGGTTCTATATCTAGTAACTCTTCTTGAGCTATTGGTCCTCTTGTGGGAATTTCTCCTTGAACTAATCCTACTCCCTTCTCGATTTGTTGTCCAATGCCCAGAGTTTATCTGCCTTTGGATGTATGTCAAACTCTATAGCATGGTTTCATTCAAATTTGTTCTTCCTGATCTTTAATCATACTTTCATTATCGTCTCAACAACTTTGCAACTCCACCCTTATGCTCCTCATGGTGGCTGCAATATCAAGGGGATTCTATTGATTTCTTTCCCCATTGGATTATGTTTCAGCACTCCCAACCTGTACGTTTTCCCCCATGGAATATGTCTCGGTCCCGTAGGGATCTTGTGCATCATCCATGATGATCATCTTGGCCCAACCAAAACCAAACTTTCCTAACTACACTATCTATAATGTTGCCTTTGAGGTGACTAGGATTCTACAAAATGTGTTCATAAACACAATTGTTAGCTGCACAATAATATCAGATATTTATAAATTACTTACTGACTATTTTTTGTTGTAGTTTTCTCTTTGTAAACTATTTATTCAAAACAAACTTTATGGTTAGAACAAAGTTTTCCATAATGCAGTGGAACTAGATGTTCCCAAAAGGTGACAGGGTTGAAAATCGTAGCTCCAATACCACTTTGTAGCGTACCCGCTCTGATACCACTCTGTAGCGTACTCGCTTTGATACCACTCTGATTAAAATGCATATATAAAAAAAATTTCTTTCATTTAAGTCATGGGCTAAGTATCCTCCTAAATCATTCATTCTTGAGCTTAATTGCTTTTGTACAGTTATTCCATGACTAACATATCCTTTCCAGAACTAGAAAAGAACTTTACGCACTTAACATGACCTTTCCACGGTGCAGATTTTGGAATTCAGAATTTCCTGTTACAATCTATTTTCCTTTCTTACTTTCCACTTTCTGCATTCCGCAAAGCAAAATCTAGGTTGCGGAAATCCCGTATTCTTTATTTTCATCTTTTTCACCTTTCGTATTCCACCTTTTGCATTCCGCAGGGTGGAATCGGGGTTGCAGAAAACCCATATTACTCTATACTTTCAGTTCCTCTTTTCGCCTTCAGCATTCTGTGGGGTGGATTCTGTGGTGCAGAAAACTACTTTGACTTTATATTTTCTGTTTCTTTTTCTGCCTTCCGCATTCTGCAGGGTGGATTTCAGGGTGCAGAAAACCACTTTTACCTTATCTTTTTGTTTCTCTTTCCATATCCCACCTTCTGCAGGTGGACTTTGGGGTGCAAAAAAACTTAATATAGTTACAATTTTGACGCTATAACCAGGCATCTAGCCCCATGAACATAAGCAAAATGAATTGGAAATAAAAGGCATATGCAGATGTATATAAGGCAGGAAAATATAATAGAATAAATCTCTACTTGAACCTCTAACAAACATTCAATACATTCATAATAATTCTTAAAACAAATACATCGCAAAACTAATACAAGAGAATACTTATCTTGAAAAAGAGCTGCCCTGAGCAACTAGCTATGTCATTGCAACGTTCCACCCAACCATAGGCTAGTTGTGTTCATCAATCTCTCAACACAACTGCCACCCCCGAGATGGGCATGATTTCTACAAGGAAATAGGGAACAACAGGCCCACACATAGCTAGAATCAAACCGAGGTTCAGCCAAGCCAATCTGCAGTTGGGTTTATAAATATGCTAAGGCAGTGGACTCACATATAGCCAAATACACACTAAGGTTCAACTAATCCAACCTACAATTGGGTTATCAGTCTACTAAGGCAATGGAAAGGAATATTTCTAAGATAGTGAGCTCAACCATAGAGCTATGGATACCTCTAGAAGATCTATCCTGGCTTGGTGTCAACAATACCTACACACCCAACACAAGGAAGTATTCCCTTCTTTGCTACACAGTCCCTCAGGCCATACCCTCCCTTCTAGTGTTCTCACATGTGTGAATATAAGAGTAGCCATCCCCCTGGGATCTTCTTTGAGGCTCCTCTCTTCAATAGGTTTATCAATCCAATATCGGTCCTCTTCCACTCCTAATTATTACTCACAGTTCATACCAAAACAAGGATACACATTACAATGAAACATGGTACTGGTTATGAAGAAAACGTTTATGGGATTTAGGAAGAGGAAGGAAAGAATTGCTGAGCTAGTGAGCTTAACCACAGAACTATGGGTACCTCCACAAGATCTATCCTGGATTGGTCTCAACAATACCTACACACCCAACAAAAGGAAGTATTCCCTTCTCTGCTACACAGTCCCTCATGCCATACCTTCCCTTCCAGTGCTCTCACAGGTGTGCATAGAAGAGTAGCCAACCCCTTGGGATATTTTGTGAGGTTCCTCTCTTCACTAGGTTTATCAAGCCAATTTTGGTCCTCTTCCACTTCTAATTATTTTCTTACAAGGTGAAATACAGAATGGATTTCTCAGTCATGGAAGGATGAAGGAACAAATAGAAAAAACATGAAGTGGACACCCCCTTCTAGCTTTCGCTCTATGAGGAGAATAAATATTGTTCTGGGTGAAAAAAATGAGGAATGAATGAACTAGGGCACACATTTACTGGGTCTTTACTTCCCCCCTAAGAAATAATACGGTTTCCTAGACTTCACGGCTTTCCCACACATGATGTCGATTGCCATACCTCTCCCTTCCCAAGGCATTAACTGCCTCAACCACCTCTGGAAAAATTAAATGATTGGGTGCAAAAGTAAAAATGGGTAGTTGAGAGTTTATGGGTTCTCTCATTGAAATTTGGGTTAACACTATTGGCTCAAGGGTTTGAATAATTTCCCTCCCTTTTCTTTATGAAATCATGGCCCCATCTCTTGTTGCATTTCATAGCTAGTTGTGGGTATTTTATTAAATTGCATATTTACATGATGTCTAAGAATATATTGTGCCTGGATAGCATGAGAACCATAGGTGTCGATTTTAATTGCCTATACATAAACACTAAATTGATGGAGGGGCCTTGGCCTTGATCTCCTCACCATGATTTAATACGATATTTACATCATGTACAATTTTAATCCAAAAGGGGTCAAAATTGGGATATTACAGTTGAGAGTTTCCATATTGCCAGTCGAGGGCCACAAGTATGATCATAGTATGTTTTGCTGAAACCATGTTGATCTTGAGCTCTCTAAACTTTTCTATTTATTTTACCCAGAGACTATATTTCCCCTTTCTTATGGAGTTGGATGGAACTAAAGATCAAGTAACACAATCACCTGCTTAGGAGCATATCATTGTTTCATGAAAATGGATTCTTGGAAGTCTGGAGATTTCTCCAAACTATAGTTACATGGGCACTTCTATACCCACAATGATACCTATACTTGTTGTACCCATATCCTAATGAACTTCTCTAGAAAGGAAAAATGCCATAAATTTGCACCCATAGCTTAATTTTTTTTCATTTTTTTTGTCTTTGTACCTACACACAAATGAAATCATGAAACCATGGCTTATATGATTAATTTTTAAAATACTAATTATGGTATTTTGTATTAAAAATAATGCACACTTACTTAAATGTACTTAGTAAATTCCTTGTTATTATGGTACATAGTAACAACATGCATGTCGTTGGATTGTCACTTTAACTTGTTAGAACTCAAGGAGGATGCAAAGTTTCGTTAAAAATAGTATGAAGGTTTTGACATTGGATGAGCTTCATGATTTAATACATGATCTATCTACATTGTGTTAAATATTTGAAAGTACATATGCATGGTGTTGTGATATTTTTTGGTCAAACTTTTATCCTTGTTGATTAGAACACAGGAATTTCATTTTTTTATAACTACTCTTCTCTAGGTAAATTTTCACTTAACTATGGTCATTATCAAAGATGTCATTTGTTTCTCAATTTATGTATTTAGCCAACCATTGTTTTTTGGTATTCTACTATGCTCTATAGTTTTTTTATCAGACTGGTGTATTGTACAAGGAACTTGCATGTTTTTGTGCTAAGAATACTTGGGAGTTGGAAAAAACCAACATCCAGGACTAGACCTAAGGAAATAGCTATCCAAGGGACCCTTGAAAACTACTACATTGAAGAACCCAAAGAGGAAGTTAGTGGTTGGGAAAATGTTTGGCAAGGTCAAGTTGACAGGCTGCAATAATCACTTATAGGATCTATATGGAAAGTTATAATTGAGGTTATGGATATATGACAACTTATAATATGGGTTATTGTTCTGGGATTTATGGATCCAACAATTTATATGGGTGAATGGGAGGAGGATATGGAGGGATGGAAGGATCATATGGTGGTGGTATTTATGGAAACAATATGTATAGAGGAGGATATGGTGGATCAAACATGTTTGGTGGAATGTATAATGATGGGATAGGGGAGCTGATGGGTGGATATGGCATGGATCCTATAGACCCTTATGACAATGTAAATGGTGAGCCAAATGATCCATTTGGTGGACCACCTTCACCATCAAGATTTTGGCAGTCTATGCTTCACGTGGTGAGTCCACTCTTGCTTTATTTTCTTGTCTTCTTTTTACTCCTGTCAACATAAGATATACAACTTATTTTTTATCTTGAAATGAATGAAAAATTGATCTGAGTGGATGAGTGGAGGATGTACAATCAAATATCATTTTTCTAATTATCTATTATACCACACGTAATTTGATGCTTGAATTTTTTTGTTTTCTTTGTCCCCATCTCTTTCTTTTTAATTGTCTATGTGTATGTGTTATAAGATACATTTGTGCACATAGTCTGGCATTAACTTACATGTGCCCCTCTTCTTTTCCTTTTCAATAGTGATGAATGTTCCCTCAAATGTGTACTCTTCTCATATTTCTTTTTTGACTTGTTAATGCTTGTTTGGGAGGCATTGCTTGCTATAAAAGGTGCTTTATGATAGTCATATATTGACCTTTATTATGTTGGTTGTCACATTCCCATGGAAGTTGTTGTTTGGCCTAGTCAAAGGGTTTCCATGGATTTGTAATGTTCCTTCTTAGTGCTTCCAATTTGCAACATGTAACTGTTGTTGTAACACTTTTCTAGCACAAATAAATCCATTACTCTTGAGCAACAAACTCTCTTCTATATGTAATATGCTTGTAATTTAACTGAACTTCCATTGTTCTTCATTTTAGATCTAGAGATTTATGTGGTTATAGGAAGGGCAGACTTGTTGCTTGAGTTTTCTTACCATTCAAAAATGGGAACACATGTTGGGTATTAGCCTTCAATTTGGGAGGAGATAAAGCAAGGGAAATCCCCTTAGTCTCATAGAGGAGATAGGGAACAACAATAGAAGGGCCTGTATATTCCTTACTTGAGAAAGAACTATCATATTTCTTAGTCACACATTTCATGTTGCATAAGAAGGGCACATTAGTAACCAAAGGGAAGGGCACACTCTTGTGGGGTAATTGAGAACTTAGAGTTGGGAGCCATAACTTTCCCATATATGTTGTAGAAAGACGATATACACTTAGATTTCCTTTAAATATTGAATGCAGTGAATCTCTTCTTAATTTTTTGGTCAAGGGATAAAGACTCCAATGCTAGGAGATTTTGCTTACTAACAACACTCTATATACCTCTTCCATCTCCCAATTGGGTGAAAAATTGCTATAAAATTGATTGCTATAACAAGTCTAAAATATACTATTAATATTTCCAAGTTATTAGTATTTAGTAGTGGTTGTTGCATTCACCCAGAAGTAACATTATTTTTCCTTATGGATGGTTCATGATAAAAATCATTCAATATATATATTTGATGTTATCATACCACAAATTACATCTTATCTAATATTTGGTTAAGAATCATTTAAACTCTCAAACAAGCCACAAAAATCATACTTGGATTATAAGCACACATAGGAAATTAGTTCAGTGCGAAACTATTTGGTAAAAATCCTAAGTGGAAGGATCTTCAATATTTGTAGAAGTTTGATCAACACTTATAGGAAAGGTAACTTGGTTGAAGGACAAGTAAAATATCATAGTAATCAACTGTTATATGATACATAACACCTATAGGTTTCATATATTTAATGCTTGTCAAGTGATTCTTTAATTTTGAACCATATTCCCTCAAGTACAGTACTGAATATTTCTTAAGGTCACTTACAACAATCTTACGTTAGTAATAGAGGGGTGCTCGATTTAAGTTCCAATGATAGGACATCCTATAAATAAGTTGAAAATTAAGCTCAAATTTGACTTGGAACCTTACAAAATGCACAGTGTTGTTGCCTAATTAGTATCCAAATTTCAATGGAGAACGTAATGGGATAGTTGCTCAATTTGTTCCTCCTAGAAGTAGTCAGGTAGCTGCACTATATTACACACAAACACTTGTTGGAGATCGTAGAATATTAGTGGGTCCAAGAGAAGGTTGTGCTACTCTTGTTGCTTATATGGAACAAGGTTATCAACAGACATTTGAATCAGTTCAAGAAAATACTTGCATCAAGGTGCTTTTGCATCTCCTTCATCCTCGTACACTCATATATCCTTCTAATATGGATTATATTTTTGCACTTGCATGTTGTGTCCTCGGATTGGACAAAGATGATACCATTTCCTATATTTTTACCAAGATTCAGGTAAGAGTTCTATGTTAGGGGATTTTTTTGTCTTTTTGAAAGAGTGGTTCATTCTTAAAAGATCGTGGTTTAATGCCATAGTTTTGTGAGTTTGTACTTATTATATGTATTTTCTTTTAGGTTGTTTTCAAACATTGTGTAACTCTTATCGCTAACTGTGTTAGTGCTTGAAGGGGCTATCGGAGTGTGGTAACACAATTATATGGCTTAAATTACATGTGTCAAAAATGGTCTTCAAACTTGTAAGAGACATAGGAAGTCAAATGGTAGGTGCATCTTGTGAACTAAGTAAATGGCGGGCTGAGCTTAGTCAAGTTGCAATGGAGTTGATTGTTGTAAGTGTTGAATTTGTTCATACTCTGAAATTCTTATCATTTAGATTTGTAGTAATGATAAGATACAAGTTTGGGTAGACTCCTATCATTTTCTCGCCAAGGACAACAATTCATATGGTATTTATGATGTTTTCAAAACTTATTCATTTGCAGATTGCAATAAATACAGGGTGTGCAAGTATTTTAGCAGCCACATATGTTGTTGCTCCTACTTTGAAGTGTATAGAAAGAGATGAAATACATGTGGAAACACCAATAGCTTATCATTCAAAGTAATTTATTATTTCTTGAACACAATATTATGGTAGAAATTTAGAATCCTTTGTAGCTTAGCTTATTTTGCTTGCCTACCACTTATTATATATTGGTGAAATGCCTTATGTAATTCCAAGGAACTACTACAACTTATACATTAGCACCTTGTAGCTTCGAGACTTTCAAATTAAACATAAAATATTTTGAAGGAGACACAACTTGCACCATTACCATCATTAGCAGTGCCACATTCACATCCCCAATGGGTGACTATATAGGAGCCATCAGGGGTGTTGTTTCAGTGGCCATTAGGAGGAGTTCTAAGAGGATTTTTATCAGATTCTTCAAAGTGACAAGTTCGTGAGGATGAATCTCTTAACAAGTGTGATTTCTTTTTGGGAATTTGAAGGAAAAAGGATCACCTTTTCCTTTAATCTAACTACCAATGTAAAATCACCACATGTAACACAACCATCAACAAACAATGTGATAGACAACAAATATACAAGACACACATCGTAGTACAAAAGTGTATGACTCTAGGTCAACACCCGCACCCAGACCTAACTCTGAAGTTGCATAACTCTTTAAGACACCCATTACCATGCTTATGAAGTGAATATCAAGGACATGGACATCAAAGTGAAATTGTCAAAGAATCCAACAATCATTGATCCTTGAAACTCATTAGCTATCTACATAACACCTAATGTTCATAAAAATAATATTCATGTAGAATCTGATGGGTTTTATGCTAATCCAAGTTCTATACAATAGGATAAGGTGGATGATATTACTTTCATTGGCACTCTTGGTGGTGTCTAGGGGCAAAGTTATTCTTCTCAACCTGGAATACTAGTTTACCCATAGTATGGAAACATTGAATGTGCAACGGTGGACTCATTGGCTGTGAAATATTTAAAGCATTAGCATCGACAGTTCCCTGTTCTTGCTCCATTGGATTTGTTGCATCCACATGTATGTCATGAACATCCTAGAAGAGCTCTAGATGAACCTTTTAACACAATAGGATGATTGAGAACTCGAGAGTTTAGAACACACTATGGTGGATTGCATGGGATTAGATGTGAACAACCAATTATATTTTGTTGTTTCATACTTTTGTGTACATGACATGATGATCCTGGATTATTTCCTTTAGTTACATTTTTGAGCAGTTGTACCCATATTTCTACTAGAATTCATGCAGGAGAATTGAAGATATTTGATACAAACTGTGGAAATGTACTAAAAAGCCATGCTTCTCATCAATCACCGATAACTTTGGTTCAATGTACATCATGTGGATTAGGAAACTGGTCTACCCCTTGAAGTCACATTTTATTATCATCTTGTAATTATAATGTTTTCATTTGGGATTTTTTTTCACTTTCAAATAAGAAATTCCATGAATTTGATAATTGTATAGTACCACAAATAAATAACAGTGGAAGTATATTTGCAACATTTTCATTGGAACCTTCTCACCAAGAAATTATTCTTTGTCTTTCAATCTTGAAATCACGAATAAAGGTTGTATGATAGTTATTTAGTTTCATCTGGGCCTATTCGTGTACATACATAATCGCTCGTCTATTTTAGTCCTTCAGATGCAATGATGTTATGGAATGATGTTCTTTGGGATCAATGAGTATCACGTCCTGTACACCACTTTGATAAATTCACTGACTATGGTGGTAGTTTCTTCCATCCAGTTGGAAAAGAGGTATGGGGAATGTTTTGAAGTGTTATCAATTAACATGTTTGTTGGCATTTCTTCCCATACAAAATGCATATTTTTCTTTTGAGCTACCATTTTTGTAGAATGCATTTCCTTTTATATTTTCTTTCGTTTTCGCACTAACAGAAGTGAGGGGCATACTACATCCCAATATTGAAGACATTGTAATGCTCATCCCATGTCCTCAATGCCGATGTCAACATTTATGTATGTCTCTCTCTCACACACAACATCAACATAGATTCCTCTTAATTCTTGATTTTTTAAGCTTTGAGAAGTTTGCATCTCAATTTTTCTTGGATGATAAAACTCACTATTGTGGTATGGAACTTCCTTATAAGGTGATGATAAAATGTATTGTTGTGGTCTGGAACACTTATGGAATATATAGTTTGAGAGAGAATATAACAATTTGACACCTTTTTTCTATGTGTAAAAGGGTTATTCTCCCACCTTGATTGGAACATATTGTTCTTGTTGGTGTAGGGGTTGTTTTCCCACTTTGTCATGACCCCTCTTGTTCACTCTTGATCTTATGTTAACCATTGATTGGTCCTTATGCTATATCCCCCTAAAAGTGTGGTATCTTAACCATTTTGTTATGTTTGTTATGGGTGTGACATTCTAGCATCCCCAAACAACTCATATCCTACTCAAGCAAGTTTAGTCAGGTCACAGTTTAGTCTAGGCATCCCCAAAAATGTCACGGTTTAGTTCAAGCAGACCGAAGAAGGTCATTGGTCATTTTAGAAAACACCAAGAAGGTCACAACCCAACTTAGGACATAACCATTCAGACTTGAGTGGACTAATATCTCCGGTGCATTGTTTGAGTGTGCTAAGCTGTAAGAAATCCATGGGATTTGTATGGGATACAAACTGAGCTATGGTTTTTGTGTGGAATGTCATCATTACCTGATATTCTATGGACTATTGTTTATTGGTTTATTTCTCCAATAATTGGGGTTTCCTTACGATTCACTTCAAACATACCCAAACACTCAAATAATCCAGCAAAGATCTTTGTCCACTCAAACAGGGTTATGGTTTATTCTAGCAACCCTAAACAACTCACATCCTGCTCAAGAAATCCATGAGATTTGTAAGGGATACAAACTGAGATTTGATTTGTGTGTGGAATGTCATCATTACTTGATATTTTAAGGATTGTTGTTTCTTGTTCTGCTGCTCCAGTAATTGGGGTTTCCTTACTTTTCAACTGGGTTACCTTGGCTGCTACTATAGTTGACTAAACCTACAGTAATTGAATTTATTCTCTCTCTTAGGTATGTCCTTTGTTTATGTAGTGCGTTGTCTCTTAATAGAAAATATATGACCTAAAAAAATATTCCTGAGTGTAAGGAAGGTTTCAACTATCCTAGTGGGTTATCTTATTTATTTTCTTTGTGCTTTGAGTTAGATTTACTATTGTTGTTATTTATTGTCTTTGTATGCTTTTCAAATTTAACACAGGGACCTTTAGAAGTGTTATAGTTGAAAGAGGTGAATGTTATGGGTGTGTTTTCCCATATTGCCTAGGTGCAGAGGCACATAAGCTAATTGTTGATCTAGGTGAGAGAATTGGTAAATTATTTAAACAATATGTCGAAGCGATGGAAAAAATAAGTGGATCTTTGTTTGAAATTTGAATGTGTTAATGCATGTTTTTATTGAGTGAATATACAGAAGGATGATATTTTTTTATAGAACTTGGATTTGTGGAGTGCATGATCAAACTATATTATATTTTATTGCTAATTGTCGTTGCCTTTTATAATTAGGTTAAACTTAAATAGGGCTTGAAAACAATGAGCATATCCAGTGAACGAAATTGTTACTTACAAGTAGTCTACCCATTTTTTTTGAATCTTTTCATGATAATATATGTTATTTGTTGAATCTTTTCATGTCACTGTGGGTTTTGCGCACCATTTTTTATAATTACCATACATCTTATCATGTTATTGAGTGACGTTTGTGACTCGAATGATTTTTTTTATAGGTGTTGGGGTAGCTCAATATGCCATGCGAAACATTGTCTCTTTGTGATGAAAAAGGTGGTGTCGAACCTACCAGGATGCCTTGGAATATTGTACCTGTTGGTCACAAGATTGGAAATCTATAACCTTTGTTTTCAGAAATGGTATTATTATATATATTTTAGAATTCTTCTATGTGCACATCCCCTGAAATCCAATCAAGTGGATAAAATTTTGAACTATGAATGTGGTATGAATAGAATAGTCATTTTTAAGTAGTGATTGAGTTTGTCTTTTGTTATAGAAAGATAAATAGGTCAACTACTACAAAGGAAAGTTTGTAGGTAGTCAAGATGACACTGGGAAGGATTAGGAGGTTCGAAGTTGCATAACAAATCAAGAGAACAACAATTGCAGGTGAAACATTTATCTGTGAGAAAGTATTGTTATGATGGTTCTACGAAGGGCATTTTGTAGCTGCTAATTATTTTTGAAAGTTATATGATTGGTGTTTTTCTTTTCTTCTATGGAGACCCTTATAGGTTATACTTTCTCATGTCATCAACCATGTTTTCAACTTTCAAAAGCCTTAGTCCATGGCTTATTAGAAAACTCATTTAATCCACTCTAATACACAATGATTGAGTCATTTTCATTTTCCTACCTCAACATTTCTAGAATGGGTAATTCAAAGAACCCTTATCATTTCATAAAGGGAATTACAAATATATATATTTTTAATATTTCTTCAAATTTTAGCTTAGATAATTATTTGGCATTTGTCTAAGTTGGACAAGTTCTATTTTGCAATCAATCCAAATATTTTATTGATACTCACAACCTCGTTATGCATCCATACAATGCTCTAAATCTTGTTCTGCGATCATAACACTTGGCATTGTATAAAGCATTATGTGTTTTCATGATGGGATGGATCTATGCCTCTCCATCAGATAATGACTAATCATATCAGTCATTCCCAGCAACCAAAGCAATGAAAAACAATCAAGACCTAATTTTATGGCCACCGTTAGTTATTATTCACAGTGCATGCAATAGAAAAATAAAGGATGGCCATTCAGAGGGTATTGTAAATCGAGAGATGGATGAACAACTTAAAGGTGCACAAAGAAACTCAATACTCTTCCTATTTGGTTTCCTTTTCCATTTCCATTTATGATCATTTATGATTCTTTAAATATATTTTGCTTGTATACTAGATAACATGGTGTATATGGAAGTTATCCAACAATATGAAGTCCTTTTACTGTAGATATGCCTTGAAAATTTATATCCTTTATTATTTATTTATGGGTCTAGAGTAGTTGGGTCCTTTGTGATATATTAAATGAACTTCAAATGGGTATAAGAAAGGAGGCTTGTATGATGCATTCTACATTTCCTGTTTTTTTCCAACTTATGAGAAAGGTTGATAAATATGTTAAGCCCTATACTGGCCTTATCATTTGGAGAATGCGATCCTCAACTTTTTATCTCATATCAATCATGTTATATAATTCTCAATATTTTTAGCATCATAGTTATCAAAACTATGTTGTTATTTATTTCATTATTGATCCCTACAAACTATGTATGAAGTACATGAATAAGCTTGCATCATAGCTATATAGGGTAACTGAATTTCGTTGGTCTCAGTTGCATCAATATCTGTCATGGTAATGGAAAATGTGATGCTTCATATGCTTTAGCTAGTGCCTTTAAAAAACATGAACATACTCGTTTGAAACAAGTGTTGCACAAGGGTTCTTATTAACTAGATCTTTCTAACCTCTAAGCTGATTGAAGGGAGGGTGTTTTCTTAGTTAGATTGTTTGGATTTACTTTAATAGGTGTCTCGGTGCAGTTCTAAGCCACCTTGTATTTGTAGAAAGTATTATGTTCATGATTTTCATTCCTAGACAAATCTAGTGAAGGGAGGAGGGTGTTGTCTTAATAAAAAAGTTTGGATTTACTTTAATAGGTGGCCTGGTACATTTCTAAGCCACCTTATATTTTCAGATAGTGGTATGTGCCTGATTTTCATTCCTAGACAAATCTAGTGGTTGGTACTTCTCCAAGTATTGTAGAGACTTCAAGGGTACTAGCTCAATGGAAGAGCACCTGCCTTACATGTAGGAGATTGGCGGTTCGATTCCTCCATACCCTATATACATAAATCAGTGAATATTTGCATATAAAAGGACTAAATTAGTGACCAAAAAATGAGAGATAAGTGACCAACAAATGGGAGATAAGAGACCAAACAAATGACCAAAATCCGCATATAAATGACTAAATGATAGTTTTGATGGCTAATTTTCGGTCTCTTATCACACAACAAAAATGTGGTCATTTTTATTTTGGTTATTTATAGCTTGTCTTGTGGTAATTAATCTAGTCATATGTTTGGTCATTAATTTGGTTGTATATTTGGTCATTAATTGTCACAATTAATGACCAAATATATGACCAAATTAATGACCAAACATATGACCAAATTAATGACCAAATATGCGACCAAATTAATGACCTGACGATGAGCTATAAATGACCAAACTAAATAGGACCATATTTTGTGTCGCGTGATAAGAGATAAAAAAATTAGCCACCAATGATCGACAAATCAAAAGTGGTCATTTATATGGGGATTTTGGTGATTTTTTGGTCACTTGTCTCTCATTATGTACTAGTGCTCTTCCTCATATTCAACAATCAGAATGCTTTCTATGTGTGCATCAATTGTAACAGGTTGGTCCATGGTTTCCCCTTTTATTCCTTCCCCATCGAGAGGATGTTCAGGTACTGGTAAACCCTGTATCCTGCGATATATCCTCAAAGGTGGCTCAACCTGAATTTTGGCTAAAACCTTTACCCTAAGGGTCTTCTAATCGAAAATACCACACACAAAATTCCTACACAATACTATAAGCAAACTTAGGTGATAAGAGGGGTTGAAAAGCTGGATCCTCACAAGGAATGTCAAGTTGTCACAACTTGTGATATACCACATGGTCCAATAGTAAAATGAAACAAGGAGGATTTGGAACATACCCTTTCCTTAATACCCGACTACTTGGATGGTACATGCGTACTATCTCCCCGAGTGTTTTTCTCGGTGTATTGCTTAAACAAGGCAGCCAAAATAATTTTCTCAGTTGGTTACAGTTTCCTATAAGGGTCTCCCAATATACTCAAGGTACGTGGGAGCTGAAATCCATGTCAATTCTTTCTAATGTACAATCATTTGAAAGGGGCCTTCTGATATACCATCGAGTACATGAAGAACCTTTCTATATATCTCATGGGTACGTGAAAATCCATTTTATATACTTATTAGTACATGGAAGATCCGCACAGCCTTCAGGATGCAGTGGAAGCAAGAAACGACAACTCTTATGTTTATAAACGCCAAAACACATCTTCTAATTGAAATTTCTAAATATTTTAACCTAATACACCATTCAATTTTATCTTTTGATGGTTAATAAACTTTTATGGAGTGGGTAGTAATTGCAAGAATAATGTTCTAAATGAGATGCAATTCTCTTTTCGGTTAAATCTATCTAGAGTAAATAAGAGATGTTTCCTTTCAAAGAGTCAATGAGAACACCATGCAATATTGATAATTCATCCTTTAAGCTTTGAAAATTTTCAAACACACAAAACCTCCTAATGCTTAACTAAGCGATATCTCTAACAACATAAAAAGAAGAAGTTCAATGATCTCCAAAATAAAACTTGAAAAAGAAAAATAACTATCAACCTATTATATTGAGTGGATTCATACACCTAATCAAAACATAAAGTAACGAATCTAACTTTATTTTGATATATTTTCGAAATAGAAATGCAAATAACAAGTAAAATTTTCATGTATGTGGTCAATGTTTTATAATCCATTGTTCTTTAATCCTTTCAGGAACTCTACTGAACATTTTCCTCAATCAAAAGAAAATCTTATCTAAAGACAATTCAAACCTCTAAACTTAAGGATCATTCAATATTCTTATATATATCTTCCTTCTAAATTTGAGTATCATGAAGGTTTCTACATAGCAGGAGTTTAATTAACCAAATCCAGTTCTTTTCAAGGAGCTAACAAATATAGCTTCTCCCTCTCAACATCTAGGATGTGGGAATCATAATTTGAGTCCTCCATCATGGAAACTCATACTCCTATATGTCTAACACATATATGAATATAACTAGGATAAATAAATTACTTTCAGGAGTCTTTACTTCTCTCAATATAGTATTAGGGCTTCTATTCTGACTTCTTCCTAAGAATCATAGGAACTTCTCGATCTATTCTCTTTTCGAATCATCCATCAAAATGAATCCACATTCATGTAATTACTTGTAGGTCAGGGTGTATGGATTTTCCCTACAATACAAATTTATTCAAGTTATTAACAACCTTGTATAATCCAGTCATTTTAATACAATGACAAATAACACATATAACATGCAAAACATTTTAACCAACGTTTCAGTGTAACCATATCTCATGAATTTAAATCACGTGAATACTCCAATATATAATAGAAATGGTTCCTATATTTATGTATACTATTAAATCAATGTTTCGACATAACCCCATTCATACTTCATAAATAAATTATGCAGTCTCATATTCATATCTCATGAACCAATCATGCATGATTTATATTCATATCTTATGAATAATCATGCATGCTTTTTATATTCACTTCTCATGAACAATCATCCAACCATATACTCTTCTTAAGTTAAACATAACATGAGTTTTACTATTTACCAATAAAAGAAAGACGATCACCATATATACTCAACATGTTATCTCATAACACAATTCACAATCGTAGGAATATAAATATCTATATGAATATAATGAAACACATTCAAAAAATATAGATCTAAATAGCATATAATAAACAAAATACAAATACTTAACTTTTATTATTTTGTGTGCTCCCTCTTTATCTCTGCTTCCTTGCGGATATTACTAGAGTCCCTCGGTCTTGATATCATAGCAAATTTGAGTGCATGCAGGAGGTAGTGAATCTCTGCATGGAGAAACTGGATCCTATGCAACCTAGAGCAAATGCTCTTCTTTAGGGAAAAATTCTTCCAATGATCATCATCCTCTTCTTCGGATGAGTTCTTAACTCCATGAGGCTCTCTTACACACAAGATCCATTGAAGAAGGATAATATCCAATCCACAAATCCCTAGTCCGTTTAACCAATTCATCTAAATTGGATAAACATCCATAACATGAATTATGAAAACTTCATCTTCAAAGAACTGATAATATCTTACATTTTTTTAAAATTTTGAAATCCGCTTGAGAATACACTAAATCAACCCATTTGGGAAGTGGGTTTTCAACGATTTTGGTTGTTTCTTCGCAAATTGATCATAAATGCTCCATGGAAATTGTCTCCTGGAAAGTGAAGGAATGATGCATATTGACTTGCTATTGGATTTTCCCTTCATTGGATGAAGGAGCCTTAATCATTCTGAATATGTAGCTATCCTCCAATATGTCCAATACCATTTCCTTCCATGTGTTGAAGTTGAAAGTACCCTTGAGATGGTCTTTTGGACTAACAGATATTGATGCCATGGCTGCAATATTTTTCTCAACTCTTCAAGATCTACATAAGCTTAGTTTGTTGCACAAAACTAAGCTCATTCATGCACTATGTTCTGATACCATGTGAATGTTTGAGAAAAATTGGAGATCCTTGAAATTTAAAACTTTTATCAATCAATTTTAGCTCATATGAATCTTATATATCATCCACATATGAATCTCATAAATAAATCAACCACATAAACCATTCAACCATAAGAGAAAATATATACCCTCTGAAAACCCTCCAAACACGGAGAATGAAAAACCCAACAATTATTTGAATCTTAATTAAGAACCGTAGATGTCAATAAAGTCTCCCAGAATTGCTCATACTTAATTGTAAGGGAAACAAAATAAATTTAAAATCTCAAAATTAATAACTTTTCAATAAAAATTAATAAATAAAATCTACGTTGCATCTCATAATAAACCAAAAGTTACTCAGATTTGGTTGTATGGAAAATAAATAAATTTAAAATCCCAAAGTTGAGAACCTTTAAATAAAAATTAATAATATCTATTATGCATCTCGTGAATCTTGTAATAAGCCAAATAGAAGAAATTGAAGTGTTCTTATGATACGGCTTCCTGCTTTTCAATGTTATTATCTATATTGCTGTTGAGATTTTGGAGGTCTTTTCCATAGGATTTTACAATAATCTAAGTTTAAATGAACTGATCAATTTTAAATTTAAATGAATAAATATCATGAAAACACGGATAATGAGAAAGGCAATTAATAAATTAAAAAAAGTGTAAGGCACTGTAAGTTTGAAGGAGAGAGGGATATTATAGGCAAGGAGAGAGGGATATTATAGGTACGAAGATACATAGATATCACAAAATCAAACATGTATCATAATAACAATATGGTTAGTTATTACATAACCCACAACAACACACAAAATTATATGAAGAAATTAATTAACACTATAGAAAGATAGAAATTCTATTTAGAATTATCATTAGGGCACTCCACAACCGACCAGTCTTAGGAGAGGTAACAATTCCCATGAACAAAACCAGTGCAACATATGAACCAGTAAAACATTGGTATTGTAATGGAGAGTAATTAAGTTCATTTACAAACAAGAATTATAAGTAGAATATTAAGTGTACTTATAGTTATATGTATAAATATAATATTAATAAATTAAATTATTATTTTTTTGTTAAAAATGAAAATTTTAAAAAGGTTTACTAAAAATATAATATATTTATCTTAATTTTGAATTTTGAATCTTCTATATCAAAAGGATTAAATTTTTTGAACTATAAACTTTTACTCAAAATTTTTGCTTTCTAAACAAGTTTTTTTTTAAGCATTTGCAGATAAGAATTAAGATAGATCATATTTATAAATCTATATAGGTTTGTCAAGTATAAATATTTATACGGATAAACTGATATTATTTCAGATTTTGGATTTGCTTGTGACTTAATTAACAAAATTAACCTAATTATTTTTACAAAACTATGTAGTTACACCTAACTAATTTTTACAATACTATGTAGTTAATGAACATTCATCAACAACTTTAATTATATATAGAAAATACTATTTTAGATTCAAATTCCATACTGTAAGGCTTTAAATTCAAATTCCTTACGGTTAAGAAAAAACAGAAAATAAAAAAACTCAATTTTACATAAATTTGGATATCCCCTCCTTAAATTCCTATCCATATAATCTGAAACAGCTTCCACCTATCCAACAAACTACCATCAAAGATAAATTGCTCCAAAACTGTGAATCACAACTTCGACTATCTACTCTTTCCAAGCGAAGAAACTCATTTTACCAACAATAATGACTCACAAGCCATAGGCCGAGAACAAAAGAAAATATAACACAAGCTTCAATAACAATATTTCAATAACTAAACTCACAAACCATAGGCCGAGAACAAAAGAAAATGTAACACAAGCTTCAATAACAATATTTCAGTAACTAAACCAGCCTTTGTGCTTGAATATTTTCATAACTGTTTCTTCAGTAACGGTAAAAGAGTTTCTTATACTTTCGTAGAGCACTGGAATTCAGAAAACAAGCTCAGTTTGACACCAAATTTGAAGCCATAAAACTAAAAAAGAAAACACATAAAAAAAGAAATCCCTAGTATCACTTTGAAATTTAAATCGACTGTGCCGAATGTAAAATGGAAGATAACGCTACAATTTTTTCTGCGTCAAGATCCAGGCCAAATAAGGGATTTAAAAAATGTAAATAAAAGATGTTCACGAACTCGACGAAAGGAATTCCGAAGAATCTTTTCTTTACGACATTCCGAGCCGTAGAATGGAAAAAGAAAACAAGAAAACGAATATCAAAGCAATTTCGACCAAGGCGCAAAGCTGTCAAACACGAAATACATTCAAATTTCCGAGGTCTTCAGCCTCAAGTTGCGAGCCATAAAATGTAGAATAAACCCTAACGAACGTGCGGAAGAATTTTCAAGTGATTTTCTGTATCAAATCCCGAGTCGCAAAATCCAAACTAAACAAAACAAGAAATTGAAGTCCGCGTTGTTTTGGCCAAAATTGAAAAACCGGTAAATGTGAAATGCATTTCGAGCAGTAACAGTATAAGTTACAAGCAGTAAAATGCCGATCTATTTGTTTTCAAATTATAATGCGTGAAATTTAAAGAAGATGTATACAATGCGTGAAATTTAAAGAAGATGTATACAATTTCAAGAAAGAGAAAAAGAAAAGCGAAAAGAGCTGTAAAATCACCATAACCTGAAACAGCTTACTGTTTTCTGAAAATAAGGGTCTGGTCTCCACGGATTTTCCTTTAAATTTTTTTGTCGTCGACCTCGACAGCCATCTGTACTTTCCATGTCTGGACACGGCCAGACTTTAACTATTTTCTACTCGTTTCCCATCAACTTTGTCGCATTTCCCTTCGTTTATCGTCAAATTATTGATTTCTGCTCGCAATTTGCTCGAATGAAAGGATTCATTTGAGGTTATTTATGACAGAAATTTCGGGGACCCAGCTTGCTCTGTGATTTTAATATGGGTATTGCCCGATGAGGCTTTGGTTTAGTTTATATAGATTGAAAGGAGTTACCTTGTCTGTAATGGATAGCGAAAGCGTTTGTCGGTGAGGAACCCTCAAATAGATTGATAATGAAACACATGCCATTCCTTTCCCACTTGACATGTGTTGGGTGGATTGTCCCCTTGATTTTTATAAGACATCAGACATTTTGAGGGAGACATCACACCTTATAAGGAGGAATTATGGTTTGTCTTAGCATGGATTATTGGTAATTGAATTTTTAATAAATTTTTGTAGCCTTTATAAAGGTTAATTTAAGATTTTTATTTTTAAGAATACTCATATGGTTGTTTGGGATGATAATGTTGGATTTTTACTCAAAGATGGTGTTATATTTTATATTACTTTGTAAGGAGTTTTTTCATGTGGATTTTTACTCAAAGATGATGTTATATTACATATTATTTTGTAAGGATTTTTTCATGTTATGAATGCTCCTAGGTTTGTGGTTAGCTATTGAGTGTCATTAGCATAGATATTGAATGTCACTCACAACCACATTAATATCATGGTTGTGGTGATTGGGTTAGGTAGTTGTGTTTGGCTAAAATAGTGGTAGAGAATCTTGAGACAAGAAAGGCACGGCCAAATGCTAATCCTAGATTGGTTAACAACCTTGGAATGCTTAAGAACTATGGACAAGCCTTGGACTTTTCTTCTTCCTCAAAAAAAAGCAAGATCTATAGGAATTGATATAGAGAGATCACTTATTGATGTCATTAACGGAGTTGTTGATGTATTAGTGCAAGAAGTTTGAGATGCACAAGTAGGTTTTGCATGAGTTTTTTCACTAGTGGGCTTAGTAGCAACAGGCTTCATAGGATGTGCACTAGCACGAGGGTCTCCATTAGCTATGATATTATTATAGTTCCTCCTTTGAATTCCCCTCCAATGTTTCATAATGAAGGTGTTATCATCTTTGGCCCAAACCTCTCCAAATATGACCTCTTGGCATCTTGTTCCTCTTGGTGTCCTTTTTTCTCTATCGATGGTTGCCTAGATATCCATATCCAGTGATCGACATATTTGTTGGGAGTCGATAACCTTCCTTTAGAAACCCTTTAATGTACATTGGTTATTTGCTGGTTATTTCCACTTTACCTTCTTTGTAGCCACGACCTTATGTTTGTGCCTTTCCTTTGAAATTCTATTTTATGCCTTATCCATGTACTATTCATTAGAGGAAATAATCAATGGGATAAGTTCTTGGAAATAACTATGAAAATAAACATCCCAATATATAGAATTATATTCTATTGCCTACTAAGAATTGAATAAGATAATCCATAGAAAAAGTGAATACAAATAGGGATAGGAATTGAAATAGACAAGGATACCTAGTGCATATTCTTGCACCATTATTTCTTCCTAATACCACTTTAGTAGCAGCAAGTCGAGTGAAAGGTATATAAATCAATAGTGATTCCATCATATTCAACTCATTTCATTCTATTAAAAATTGTTATCCTTTTTAGTCATTTCCAACTAAATAAGCAACCTATCTATAGTATGAAGTGGGATTAATCATTCCACTCCTCCAAACAAAAACACAGATTGATTAGCCCAGCTTGATAGCTACTACTCTCCTAGCTTGGCCAACTATATGAATTTTATCAAGACCAAGTTGAACTATCAATACCATATATATTATTGTGTGTATGTATTACAACAATTGATTTCACCAATAATATTTAGTTGTCATTTAAGACTTCATCCATGAACTTCTATCTCCACTTTCCTTGTATTCCCCTATTGAGCTATCAACTTATTCTCCTAATTATGCATGATTTCCCAATGTAACAATTTCTTTGAGTGCCTAGGTCTATATATTTTAAAAATAGATTCCATGGAAAATAAGCATTTACAGTTCAAAGCTTATGTATAAAACTTTGTAGTGGATATTGTTGAACATAAGCAGGTTTGAAGAGGGAAAGGGTTACAAGTCCTGACCATGATTTTGTATGTGGGAAAATGGAATGAACATTTTTTGATTATTGATTATCATGTTGTTGGTCTAGGTAGGTGTGTACATGGAACCCATGTGTATCATGGAGCTTCTATGCATATCCCATGCATGGCTAAAGCCTATCGCATTAGTTGAATTGATTCACAAATGCAACCATGGTATTTTCAAATGTGACCCTCAATTATCCACCTTGAGCGAGCATCTTGAGAAATGTGAAAATTAGAACTAGATGCATACAACATGTATGAAATGCACACACAAACTATGGAGTGCTTCACTACTCTCTTTATATTAAGTTGTAAATATATAGGCAATACAAATTCAAGGGTTTCAATCCATGTCTTGGCCATTAACTGAGTCCTTCAACTGAGTGCACTTCTTCTTCTTCTTCAGCTATTGTTGGCATAAATATACAATCTTGTCATCCTACACACTTAAAAAACTTGCCAATATTACAAAGAATATATTGGTTCTTTTAATCTTCCTCTTCTTTACTCAAATCTAGTTTAGCCTTTACTTTAGAATGTAGGCTATCTCTTGAACTTTTTTGGGATTTCAAGTCAATCCTCAATGAATGTCAAAACTTCATCAAAAATTGTTTCTTTGTTTATAGCTTCAAATTGTTCATCTTCCTCATCTATCATTGTTATAAAGTCATCTTCATGTGCATCTTCTTCTTGTCTTTCTTCTAAAATTAAGACATTATCCACTTGGCCTTCTTCTTCAAGTAGGCTTCTTTCTCCAAACAACACATCAATGAATTTCTTTTGTTGCAACACAATCAACCAATATTCATTTGACAGGTGTTCATCATCATACTCCAGTTCAAGTGCTTCAACCTCTACTATTGAGAGTTCATCATCTATTGGATTCACTTCATGCTAGCATACTACTTCATTAGCATTTTATCCTTCATCTTCATAAGCAATATTTGATGGATTCATTAAGTCACTGGTTGCTTCCTTGGTAGCTTCACCATCACAAGATGCTACATTGGAAGCTTCAAATGCAACTTCTATATATTTGTCTTTGCCATCCTCCTATGCATCAACACAGTGGGATTCATTGGCTGCTGCATTGAAAAATTCTTCATCAACAATAGATATTGTTGGTTTCACCAAATCACACGCTGGTACATTGGCAATTCTATAACCATCATCCACATGTGGCTAAGCACTATGGGATTCACCATATTCTACAAAATTTGTTGATGCAAATTCACCTTCAACCTCATTCTCTGCTTCACACACATGTGGCTAAGCATTGTAGGATTCACCATCTTCAACCCAATCTAATGATGCAGATTCACTTTCAACCTTCTGCTATGCTTCACACACATGTGGCTAAGCACTGTGGGATTCACCATCTTCTAGCAAATCTGGTGATGTAGATTCACCTTCAACCTCATGCTCTACTTCACACACAAAGTCTTCTTCCAGTGCAGAAACATTATGCACGATGTTTCTCCCCCTTTCACTACACTCCAAATGTATTCAATCTAATCTTTGTCATGTGTGGGTTCCTTAGATACAGCTGGAACCTCTCCATATTCCTCTGCAAAATATGTTTCCTCTACTCATTTGTTCTCTTTCCTAAGCTATCTAAGTATTTTTTTATAACCTATGACACTTCTTCTTGGAAAATAATTCACCTTCTATTGTGGCTAACTTTAGCCTTCAAATTCCTTCTCTTCTCTCTTTCTCAGTCCTTTGTTCTTCCTTCCTTATCACCCCCTAAAAAAGGGTTTGCTTGGGTAACATAGCACCTCCATAAAGGTTCCTCTTTAATGGAAGATATCAAGGGATCTCCTATCTTTGTTTCAATCTTGGGATACTTCCCTTCTCTTCCATGTGGGGTTTTCTGGATCTACCCTTTCTAGGGATTAAGAACTTCAAGTTTTTTTTTTCACATAAATAATACCATAAATTCACAACAACTTCACACAATAATTTCACAGTAAACAAAAACCAAAAAACTAAGAACTAGAGTGAACATAAACTGAACAAACCAAACTAAGCAAGACAATCAAATATGGATGGAACCTTCAACTAGGACATGGCCATACTGAATTTCTTCATAAAAAAAGAGTCCTTCCTCACATCGAGTAGTTGTTTTGATAATCTATCTACAAGAAGATTATATTTCCTATAAATATGATTAAAGGATAAAGAATTGAAAATCTTCTGAAGGACCCTAATCTGTTACTTCGAACAAAATCATTTGCAATCTTTCTTTTTCAGAGACCTAATCAGCTACCACTCTAGAGTCAACCAAAAACTGTAAAGATAAAATTCCTTTGAAAAGAGAAAAGTAAAGGAGCCCCCAAAGTGCTAGCAATTATTCTCTAGTGTTAGAATCTTTCCCACATCCCATCCAAGCAATAAAGCTATGATTTTTCCTCATTTTTTATGACTATACTTGCACCACTTTTTCCCATCTAATAAGCTCCATCAAATAATCCAATTGTTCATTTCCATGAATTGAAGGAATATATATTAATCTTGTATATTTACCCATTGGTCTATTGAATAATTCCTTATATAATCCCACTATATTTGAGTTGATCTTGAAAACAAAATTTTGTCCATTCCTAAAGAGGAAAAGGTTCTTATGCCTCCAAATCCCCTAAGAAACAAAAATAGGAAGTTCCTTAAAGGTGACAACATTTTTACACCAATGTTTTAAACTTTCTTTAAAGGATCCTTGTGCCCAACAGGAAACCACTTGCTGACACTATGAGACTTGCAACCAAAATTGTTGGGAGAATATTCAATGAAAAAAAAATGATTAACAAATTCAAATCCCCTCTTGCAAAGAATACAATAGTTTGGGTTGATACCTCCTCTCTTTTGGAAGTTATCCCAAATCAACATTTTATTCATCAAAACTAACTAGCATAAGCACTTTACTTTTAAGGGAGAATTCCACTTTGATAAAATTTTATGCCACCATCAATCTATAGAATACACATGCGAGTAAGAAATAGTATCATAGGACAATTTAACACTTACATGTCTTAAAGACAAATTCCAAGACCACACAATATGATCGTCATTATAAAACATTCTAATACCACAATTGTTTAAATCCTAAATAAAGGAATTCCATTCTTCAATCATTTCTCTAACCAACCCCAAATATTGATCCTATAACCAATACTAAGAGTCGGCTGGCGTCCCAAAATCTGGCCTTTTCACATTTTCCAAAAACCTAAGGCCCAAATTGTCCAAATACAAGATTAGCGAAAATGATAACTTAAAATAGATGATCCACACAAAGTTTGACTTGGTTCCCATTCTCGATCTTCCAACCAAGCAAAATACCCAAATAAGAAAAGGAATCAACCAAAACACTTGATCCAAATATTTGAAATCAATGAATCTTTTTTGTTTTCTTTCTTGATCCAATCTATCAATGGCTTATTCTTTAAGTATTTGACCTGTATAACTTCACTCCACAATCCTTCTCCAAATAAACCTTTCGAAATATTATTCATAGCTAAATCTTGACTAAACCAAAAAATATTTTTTAGGCCCAATCCCCCTAGATTTTTTGGAATAGAAACCATGTCCCATTTGGCTAAGTGAGCACCTTCTTTAATTTTGTTTCTAGTCAACAAAAAAAAAACTCCTATCTAATTTTATTAAAAATAGATTTAGGAATTTCTTTCATATGTCTTAACAAGATCCATATTCAGAATGAAAGCCTATAATTTCTTGCCCTTAATTGAATCTAGACTTTCCTAAGCAACCCCAATTGCATAAAAAAATTGCTTGTTGTTCAAAAAACCAAATTGTTCTTTTGACATACAAACAACCAATCTAGAATTAAGTCTATTTTCTATAACCTTAGCAATGATTTTATATAATAGATTGCAAAAAGAGATAGGCCTATAATCATTAAAATAGGAAGCATTATCCTTATTGGGAATAAGAGAAATGAAAGTAGCATTTCTAGCACCTAAAACACACCCTTTATTCCTTGACTCCTCTACCACCTTCACCAAATCATCTCCAAGTAAGTCAAAAATTTCCATGAAAACTCAACAATCCAACCATCTAGCCCTGGGATTTTTTATTTTAAAAAATTATTTAGGATATCCTTAATTTATCTCAGAGCAATAGATTCCCAAAATCGAAGTCCTTATTCATCAGAAAAACAACCTAGGAAAGTATTAAATGAATTTCCTACGAGAACCTAAATTGTTCAATCCTAGGTTTTGAAATAGAGAATTGAAATGAAAAGTTGTAGCTTCTTCCAGAGATTGTTGTGAGGAGACTTTGTTTCCATTATGATCCACAGTGTCCCAAATAGCATTGCAATTCCTTCTATGACCCACATACTTATGAAAAAAATTAGTATGTTGACCCCCTTGGGAAAGCCATATATCCTGACTTTTCAAATGCTAAGATCTTCCTCAAGTCTCAAAATCCTCACTTTTCTAGCCTCTAGAAGCTTGAGATGATATTTATCCACTTCTATAAAAC
This sequence comes from Pseudotsuga menziesii, assembly GCA_001517045.1. Taxonomy (NCBI): domain Eukaryota; kingdom Viridiplantae; phylum Streptophyta; class Pinopsida; order Pinales; family Pinaceae; genus Pseudotsuga; species Pseudotsuga menziesii. The sequence continues at coordinate 260,386 of LPNX010317278.1, read as the reverse complement.
CCATAGAGCTAATCCTATCACATTTGAAGTGGATCTCCTCTTCAATATTGACTAACTTCTATTTTAATTACATTGTTTTTCTTTTTTCTCTCACTAAGAGACTTCTAGTTTGATTTATTTCATCTAAAAAGTCAATTGTTGCATCAAAGAACCCTGAGAATACTATGACAAAGAAGACCACTTATTCTTGACCACAGTTTTAAAATATTCCTCTTCAATCCATGAATGGTTAAATTTAAATGGAAAATTGACATTATTTTCACCAACCTCCAACTTAAGACAAATTGGAAAATTATTAAAGATACCCACATTTAAAGACCAGGATTTATATCTATCCAGTTTATTAGTTATGTCTTCTTCCATTAGAGAATGGTCTAAATTCTTTGCCACTCTTGCTAACCCTATTCTCCCATTTCTCCAAGTGGGAATAAAAGGGAGAGGAAAAACATCAATGAGATTTGCATCCTAAAAGATATGAGTGAACATTCCTGCCAAAGGATTCATCTTGGAATTAGCACCCCAGATTCTCTTGTAGACATGGTGAGATTAAGACCTCCCCCAAGTATCAATGAAGGGTCTTTCAATAGCTCACTATCCACAATTTCTTCCCCAAAATCTTGTGTTTCTAAATAAGGACCATAATAGTTGATTATATTTAACTTCTGATCCAAATATCTTATATGGACCTCCAATAGAACCCTTTCACAAGTCATATAAGGGCTTAATTTAGCAATCTTGGGGTTCTGGCAAAAAATTAAACCGATTGTTTTCCATAAAGAACGCACTAAGTAGCACTCCCAACTAGGAAGAAGTTTTAAAAATACTTCCTTAGATTTATAGCCTATAACCATTGTTTCTTGTATGAGGAGAATATCTGGCTTAGTGAATTCAAAGTGTCTTTTAAGGGCATTAAATTTATAAGTTCCCCCAACTCCTCTAACATTGAAGGACATACTAATCATTAATCCAAACCACTATCTGAGGGAAAATCTATTCTAAGGGCCCTAAAATCTCCAAACAAAAATTCTGAAGAAGAAGCAACACCTGAACAACCATAAATAGCAACGAGGGGATCCTTCTTTTTTTTAATCAAAGCGAAACCCCCCTGCATAGTCCCTTCCTTTAGTTTTTTTCCTTTCCCTAGATTCTTCCTCCTCATTATTATATTAGGATATTATTCATGGGATCCAGAACCATCAGTCATGTTCACTAGGGATAAAGTAGAGTAAATTGGTAGAGGGTGTTTGGTAAGAAGATATTTATAAGAAGGAACTGCAACATACCACCGACGAAGGAGAACCACCATCTCCTAAAAGGGATTGTCTATTAATTGAACCAATTAAATCAACCCCTCTAGGACCATTCTTACAATCTTCTAAACGATTTAAAATACGAACATTACAGTGATCAAAGAAAGAGTAGAATTAGGCTTGAGAAGTTCCTAATCCATGATTGAAAGTGGATTTTCTTCCTCCAACCCCACGATATTAAAAAAATTACTCCCTACACCACATAAAATTACCACTTTTGACGCAAAACCTCATTCCTTTTCATCCACGATACCACAAGGATCTGGAGAAAAAATTGAAATAATTAGATGGACATCAAAATTTCAATAGGGAAAGGAGATCCAATAGCTAGTCTAGAGACTACCTTCCTCCAAAAAGTTGGTCTAGTAGAAGAGAAATTTCCTTCAACCTCATTAAAAAAAACTCACTCCTTGAACGCTAAGAGAGTTGAAGAAGGAAAGAAACATAGTTTTGAAATTACTTGTGCAATAAGAATCTTCAACCGACATTGAATGATTGTCACCCAACCCTTCTTTTGCCAAATGATCATCACTCAAGACTTAGTAACCACCTGGAATGAAATAGCTAATACTTTACTGGGATTATTATCCCCATGATGCAACACTCCCAAAGAGTGAAGACCTAGGAAAATTTTTCATAGATGTATCGTTTATTTATTTATTTATAGGAATGACATGTGAAAGACATCCTCCAAAAATATAGCACTCTACGAAATAACTTTCTCACCCCATAGAATATCAATTTTTGCTAGTGAGACTAGGGTTAAATCAACTTCTACTAATACCCAATCTAAACACTGATCCTTCAAGAACAATGATTTTTCATAAAAAATATGAACTTTCCCACACCGTTAGCTGCTACAACAATAATGCTCTTCAACCAAAGTTCTAGAGGGAACTCCAATAGAAGAATCAACAAACGTGAGGTTTAAAGGATGGATTTAAAATATTGAGCATCAAGGAACCCTTCTTGAGCACCCATGGCTTCACCAAAACCTTGACATAATCTTCCTACATCAGAAATTGGAAGCAAAACCAGTTATTAAGAAAAATAGAAATTCATGTGGAGAACCCAATAGAGGCTTTCAATTGTCATTAACCCACTTCAACAAATCCTTTATGTTCATTTTGAGACAGAACATCCTACCGACTAGGGCTCTAGTTGACATGATTTCTACTCTATCCATATTTATATATTTCCCCAATAACATCGATACGTTATCTGACCTAACTTTGAACACCTTTTGAATCCTGTTGGCTTTTCCCTTCGCTCCAGAAAGATGAGTAGAACCACCACCTTGGCTTACTGTAGGACTGTGAACCTCATGCTCTAGTTTAGCCACTTCTTGTTCATCCTCAACCCTTCCTATATTCCCCACTACTGAACTAACCACCTTTGGACCAGAAACCATAGAGGGTATATAGACCCTACCACCTTGATCGGCTACCCCTTTAATGAAATATCTATGCTTCACTTAAATTGTAACCCAACTGAAACTGTTACCTATCACACCTTTTGATGCTTCACACGTCCCACAACCAACGAAACCAATCACATCATAATCAATGTTTGTCATTATATCCAACATGACAACTCTCAAACATATCTCTAAACTCCTCGTCTATTTTAAATGGCATTTTGGGTCGAATCATCTTCTTCCTCTTCCCAACAGACCAAATCTAGATCTACCATCTGTACCTTGTCCTGAGATGGTTGGAGAAAACATCTAATGCCCTAAAAGATTCCAATCCCTACATTGACAACTCGTCTTCCTGTAAAACCCTAACCATTCTATGGACCAAAATGAATACTTGGAATAGAATACGAGAATCAATTATAACTTCACTCCTATTTCATGTTTACAAAACACACAAGCTTAATGAGAAACTAATTGAAAGGAAAGAAGCAAAGAACGATTTATTTTTGGAATTATGTACTCACATAGTGAATAAGCAAAATTTCATAGGGTGAACCCTCTCAATGTCCATGAATGCTTCTTTTATAATTCTTTCTTCATCCTCTTGCACTTGCTTTGCAAGTTATATTTTTCACCCCTTTCCCCCCTTATCACATACTTATCCTTTCATAGAAAAATAGCTTGATCACTTAATTAATTCCTTATTAAATGACCCTTGTTAAATGTTCACTTAGAAATTCATGCCCCCAACTGAGGCATTCTTTTGATCTTCATTAGCATTGCTTAATAAATATTTATCCTAAATTAATGAAATACTAGCTACCATAAATAATCATGATTTTTATGTTATTTGCTGGTCTTGATAAAGGACATTTCAAATATAAAATCCATCCTCAAGTCATTCTTCATTATTGTAGCTTTCTAACACTCTCTTGTTTGGTTCATTTTTACATTGAGGTCTCAAGTTATGGCCTATGAAATATGGAAACTTAGCCAACATTGCTCTACCCCTCCATACAATCTCAACCCTTAATTTAAAATTTCATCGTATTTATTCTACATGCATTATGGGATGTAAATTCAAACTATACATGACTAAAAAAACTCTCCCATAAAATTTTATTGTGGAAAAAGAGGGAGCCATGTATCCCTATGTAGCTAGTCCTTAGTGTAACTTTAGGTCGCCATATCATCACCCAAACACCCTGATGTGTCATCATCTAGTTGTCATTAACCAATCCCTACTTTCCAAGTGTCATCCAAAGATTGGTCCAACACCACCTAGTCACCCTATTAAGTCACCTACTATTCATCATTAGTTAATCCCTACTTTCCAAGTGTCATTTAATGATTGGTCGAACTTAATACAACATGTCAAGATTCCATAGAGTTGCAAGGTTTCGATGCACATAGAATCGATAGGAGTTATGAAGTAGGTGATAAGGTATTCCTTCGGGTTAGGCCACAAAAGAGCTCCATTAAATTTGGGAAGGGAGCCAAATTATCACCGCGATTCGTAGGACCGTTTGTGATACTCGAGAAGTTGGGACCGATTGCCTATCGTCTTGCATTGCCATCATCGTTGAGTCATATACATAATGTTTTTCATGTTTCTATTTTGTGTCATTATATTTCAGATCCTTCTCATGTTATAAATTTGAGTAACTTGCAGATATCGAATGATGGGGTCTTGAAGGCCGAACCGATCCATATACTGGACCGACGAACTCGACATCTTAGGCGTTGATTGGTCGACCAGGTAAAGGTCCAATGGGATAACTACAGTACTAACTCAACTACTTGGGAAGATGCATATGAAATGCAGCAGCAGTTTCCTTACTTGTTTTGAAAACTTTGAGACGAAGTTTCTTGAAGGGGGGGGTGTATGTAGTGCCCCATTTTGTTAGACTCTTTTATTATTCATCTATATTATTATTTGAGGGCATTTTATCACAAATGACCCAGTTAAATTTCGAAATATATGTTTTGATCGTGTTGATACATTTGGGTATTCATGGATAAATGAAATTTTGTAATGCAACATTGTACTGCCTGGTTGGACAGACTATTCCAAGTGTTAAAATATGTTATGGTTTCAGGGTATTTTGAGTACAAACGGCCCGGTTTAATACGATGAAGTAAAATGACTTATATATGTATTGATTGTTGTGTCACAATGAGTGCTTATGAATGAATGGACATTGGTAGATAGATTATATAATGTGATATGATTGATCTTAAAATGTGTGAATGAAATATATGAACAATTTGCATTTCTTACGATGTATTGGTAGATGCTTTGACAGTTTTCTAGTGTGACAGGGACCCAACTACACAATGACACAAGGTGGTGTCAATGCCACATGAATTTCAGTTTGAGTATGAACAGGATATCAGGTGATACAATTTATTTTAATAATATTTTGATTAAATTGTGTAGTGCGGTTAATGCACATGGTTTTCATATGTGCAGGCACATGATCTTGGTTCCCAATCGATCCACAAAGGATGATGGGGTTGCACGGAAGAAAGTACCCATATGGTTAGCACATATTTTCCATGTGGCAGGTTGAAAAGCGAGAGAGGATTTTACCTGCAAGAGACATGCTGCCGTGAGGGTAGGCCGCGGACTCGGTCACTCACGAGGATTAACTGAGGGGAGCGCAATGAGGTGTCGACCTTATTCCTCAGTAGCCATGAGTTTCTCTACAGCGTGGATTGGACTGAGTTAACGTGGTCTCATCCATCGCACTAACTCCCCGCCACGGAAAGTGGGATATTTGAAGGGCATGAAGACGATCATGGCACCCTTGATATCACCTGGAGAAACAAAAGAAATTATTAAACTATAAGATTGTAAATAATTAATAACTAAACCATAAACTCATGACTTGGAAATAAAGTAACGGAAGTGCAACCTTATGAAATTAAAATTAAAAAGAAATTAATATATATATATATAAAAGAGGAAATCATCATAAACAAAATAAAAGAAGACAACGTAAATTCTAAATAGAAACACATTGCACACACACAAAAATAGCAAATCAAAGCAAAAATCTAGGAATGAAATATAGGAACGGTTTAAGTAAAGAACTCCTAAATTAAGCACATTGCATAAATGCATATGAAATTACATAAATGCATATCACAAAGATCCGTTGAAATAAAATAAAATAAAAAGAATTCAAAATAAGAATAAATAAAAATAATAATGCAAAACGATATAAATAAAGAGATAGGGTTTGAGTACGGGGATGCTTTTTACCCTAATGTTGGACGGATGAGAGAATGCAGAAGCGGATGGTGGCTGTAGAGAGTTTGGTTTATCAGGTGTGAAAGGGGTTGGGAGGCCCTTAGTGAGTCTGCACACTCTGATCGTGCTTGGGTACTACTTCCGGCAACCCCATTCAGCTCGAGGGTCCTTGGGGAAGGAGAGTACCCATTGGAATGGTAGGGAGGTCAACCGGTGGATCTCTGGTGATTGGGAACTGATCGACGTTGGTGGTAACTTGACAAAGTTCGTGGTGTGGCAACCTCAGAAAGAACCAGCCGGCACAAAGAAACTCAGGTTTTATGGATTGTTAAATTGTTGTATTCTATTTAGATCTGTGTTGTATTTCTTTATGAGATCTGGATTCAGAAATTGTTGCATTTTATTTAGATCTGTGTTGTATTTTATTATGAGGTCTGGATTCAGAAATTGTTGTATTTTATTATGAGATCTGGATTCAGAAATTGTTATATTTTATTTATAGATCTGGGTTCACATTTTATCATGAGATCTGGATTTATATTTATGTTTGTAATCAGAATCTGGAAAGTATTTATTGATGTATGTATACTGCTTATATTCCTATGTGTTTGCTCAGAAATTGGAGATTTGCATTATATGCATGCGTTTTGATTGTCCATTATATGACTGCGATGTGATTTATCCATTTTATGAATGCGTTTTTATTTGTCCATTATCTTCCTGCTTTTGGATTTGAGATCTGGAGTAGTTCACTTCTGGTGATGTAGAAGACTTGTCTGTGTGTTATGCACATGGGAGTTATGCTCTGCATCTGGATTTTCCTTTGTTACTGCGTTTACATTGCTAATGTTTTTAGTATGCATTATTTATAGAGATTTCTCTTCTGCAAAAGGTTCGCCGTTGCATTGCTTTAATTTTTCCATTATACATGATCTCGACGTTTTGGTATTTTAAAGACTTTTCCGTTCAAATCGCCTTGAACCCTCGATATTCGTAGCAAGTCCTTGTTCCTTAGTTTTCGTACCTTAAAGTTTTGTAAGGACCTAATTGTTTCAGAGGATTATATATCGGCATTTTTTTTCTAGAGCCTTATCTATATCTTTTAGGTCAAATTTTAGATCATGCCATTTTTTCCTGACTATAAATCCTGGTTACTGAAAACGAGAAGGACATATATCTTTTAATTTTGCTTTCTTACATTAAAAATTAAAAATGAGCGTTTGAATCAAATTTAGTGCTGTTGGCATAAAAATGAACTGTTCTACTTGTTTCTACATATAATGTTCTCATGCTGATTTGTATGTTGAATGTTCCCATTGTCTGAAATCTTTTCCTTTTTAAACAATTTTTATTTTTATGCTGTGTAATGGTTGTTATCGCTGTATTGATCCACATTATTTTTTTCAGAACGACAGGGTAGAGATATGCCATCACTGTTTGGCTATAAGTTGGATTGTTTGCAAAAAAAAAAAATTACTAGTCTATTACATTCTGTTCTCAATTGTGTTACAATTATTTTGAATTTGAGCCGCAACACCTCCATTTACTTAGGCAAAGATACGCTCCTGGCAGGGTTCAATTCCTCTGATTGATACTGATGAAGGAATCTTTGAACTGTTTAATTTGAAATATAAAATTAAGAATTCTTAGGTGAGCTTTCAATCACAACACTTTAGAAGGCTTTATCACATTTGCCACGATTATCTATGTCATGGGAGTGCCTGGAATCGTCTGACCTCCTATTGTTTCAATGATTATGGAGTTTAAATTAAAGGTCAACATGTATTCGAATGACAGGCTCCATTAAATGGGTACCCAAGTGACATATCACATACATGGCATTAAAATTGTAAATGTGAAAATGAGAGAAAAAGTAATATATAGGAAAATGTATATTACAGGGATACTAAACGGGAAAATACATATACATACTATAGGGAAATTGAAGGGTGTTATATTTGTTAAAGCAGTATATGTATATAGAAATAAAGTGTTTCCACTTAATGCTTCTAAACATTTCGTGTTGATTCTTTAAGTGACCAGATTCAATAGTATTCACCTTTAGTATAGGTATAAAGAGTTTAACTCGATAAGAAGATTATTAATTTAAAGATGTAAAACTACAGCTTGTACCCAATAATAAGTCCAAGGGTGCTCCATAATATTGGAAAGTGTTTTAAAGAAATTTATTTGCTAGCATCATTCCAAAGATTCATTGGTATAACTAGAGGCCCATAGATAATGCTTTGCAACTTGCTTGGTTTTTAGTTTGAACTAATAAAACAAAGAAATAACAAAGGATAAGAATCTAATTTATTTGGAAAGTTTTGTTTCATATCCAAGAAACATTTTATGGAAAGTTTGCTTTATAACTAAGTTACTTAGGAAAGTTTATTTAGACCATATATAGATATATATATATATATATAGATTCCATTAAGAAATTACATTCTTTAAAATATATATATGTGTGTGTGTGTGTGTGTGTATTTTCCTTGTAAATAGACGCTAGAATGATAGGGGGCGCTACACATCCAAAGATTGGTCCAACACCACCTAGTCACCCTATTAAGTCACCTACTATTCATCATTAGTTAATCCCTACTTTCCAAGTGTCATTTAATGATTGGTCTAACTTAATAGAACATGTCAATATTCCATAGAGTTGCAAGGTTCCAGAGACTAGTGATTTGTGCCATCATGTGGTGCCATGTTTCTTGATGTGGTTGCTTGGGATCAATATTCCATAAAATGGTGCTATGTGTCATCCTATGGTACCATGTGTCATGATGTGGTTGGTTGGGGTCATATTGGGAATACCAAACTTCCCCTTTCATATTTAGGATAATCCTATGAATAGTGATATGTGTCATCATGTGGTGCCAAGTTCCATGATGTGGTGGCTTGGGGTCAATATTCTATAAAATGGTGCTATGTTTCATCCTATGGTACCGTGTGTCATGATGTGGTTGGTTGAGATCATATTGGGAATACCAAGCTTCCCCTTTCATATTTAGGATAATCCTATTATCCTAATTATGGGGTCAATATTCCTTAGAATGGTGCTATGTATCATAAAATGGTGCCATGTGTCATGATTTGGTTGGTTGTAGTTGTTTTGGGAATAACGAGCTTCCCCTTTCATACTTAGGATAAGCCTATGATCCTAAGTATGAAAGAGGAGAGTAGTGGGTGCATAGGTAAGAGAGCCTAGGTATGAAAGGGAAAAGATAAGGGAAAGTGGAAAGAGAGGAGTAGTTCCTGCTGAGGTAAGGGAGAGCCTACGTATGCAAGGGAAGAGATAAGGTAAATTGGAGTGTTAGGTTCAAGGGATAGTAGGATGAAGTTGAAACAAAGGATTTTGAAAAGAGTGGGTGCACATATCCATGCCATTATTTCTTGGTGTCCACTTTACTATAAGATGAATACCTATCACCTTGGATGACCTCATGTAAAGAAAGAGAACTACAATGTCAGATCTTGGTTCCAAATTCTTAAGGCAAATTCTTTCTATGTTTCCATGATCGACATGAGGGGATTACTTAAGACTCTTTAGAATTCATAGGTAGGTCCTTAGTTAAAAGAAAACCAATTTCGCATTAAGGCATTCAAGGAAATTGACAAGCCTTTTGGGTGAATAGGACCAAATATTTTCTATATTTTATAGCCCATGTTATGAACTTTCTTATGACAACTTACCCTTATTACATAGTGAAATGGAATTCAGATTAATGCAATGAGTTTTATAACATATATTTTGACTGTAATAAAATGAATCAACATTGGGATCCAACTACAAGATAGTGATCCCCAATGGGTTGTTGAGAACTCCATAATCAAACAAAGTGCCAAGTTATCCATTGGGATATGGAGCCACTCCCAAACACCATCAACTCAAACTCAAGGCCCACATTTATTTGAGTCAAAATTTGAAGACTAACTATATGAAACTAAAAGTGAAACATTATTACCTACCCTATGCTAATTGTACAATGTAGGATACCTTAAGTAGAAAGAATTTCCAATGGATCCATCCATGCAACAGGTCCAAGCATTGGTCTGGTCTTGTATTGAAGTTATGTGAAAAACATAAATTCCAAACATTAGGATTGTTCTCATGAGATGGAATTTCTGCATAAAATTTTTGAAGGATAAGAGAAAGAGATTAAACTTTTTAAGTTGTCGCATACTGTAGCACATTGTACCAAGTTGATTTAATGATATACTCCTAATATTATAAGTTGTTTTTATAATATACTCCTAAATTTAGGATAATTTGAATGGGCCTAACGATTAAAAACATGTGTTTCATCCTTGGAGGTCACAAGTTCAAATCCAAATGAGGATAGGTTATGTACACCTATATGGATGAATAGTCAAATCTATATGCAAAGAGGATCCTTTGTCCCATAAACAAGGGGATCACATACATCAATTTGGTGTATGGCTAGGCCATGACCTTAAATATTAGAATCTTATCATTGTTAATATCCTCCCATCTCCCCTTAAAAACAACTAAAATGGGAAGAAGGATTTACAAAGTTTGACAGGGAAAAATGCTTTTGTCAACAAAAAGGGTGCATTTAGAGGAAAAGTATAATTTACACTTCACCTCGTTTAATGTAGGAAACTTATATGTATTATGGCTCAACTATCATTACTGGTTTTTAGGTTTTTAACAATTGTGGACCAATCCACTGTTGAGGGGTTGAAGAATCTAAACCCAAAATGCAAAATGAAAATGTAGATGCAAGTTCCCAAGCTAATATACTAGAGACAAAATGGCATGGAGTTAACTGAGACATAAATACAATACTATGGGATAAATGGAGTTCACATCCAAAATAATTTGAATATATTATAGGACCACTAGCATATCAAGGGTATCCTAGAAGTACTGTTTTAAGCCACGACATCATACCAATGTTTAGCCAAAATTACATGAGACAAGTTGAGATAAGATACTATGTTGATGATAAAAAGTTAGAAACAATACAGAATCTAACCTCATAACCCTTAGTACATAATATGAACTAAGAGAAGAGTCTATAACATGATAGAAATATCCAACATAACTTTGGTTAGTGATTCCTTCTCCATGAAAATTAAAGAAAGTTAACATTGCTAAAGAAAAATCCCATTATCCTAGGAGTCCAAAGGATCTATTTATGAAAAAGCTATGGTGGTTCTTGGTGAACCTTGACCTTCCAAGTCACACCAACTCTTGAATCACGTCCTAAAACTCTGTCTAACCCCTTTTTATATTTTTCTTTTATTAAGAGGACTTTACTTTCACATTTAATTTTTACAAAATTAAATAATTACAATAAGTTGTTCACAAGAGTGAACTTTCGAAATAAGAGGACAACTTCTCTTCTTCAAGAACATTAATGAGCATAAATATTCTACATTTTATCTATTGATATACATGCATATCTATTTTGTTGTGATATCTCTATTCAATATTTTCGCTTCTAGTTTCCTCCCTTTATTACTTTGCTAGTATCACATCCAAAATATTGTTCATACTTTAATATTTTTCTCTCAGTTCAACAACGCCCATTAGAATTGTTCATTTCTTCCTTCTAATGATCTAGATGTCCATGACTTATTCTTAACTAGTAACCTTGATTTTCTTGTTTGAGCTTGATAATCAATTCTAATATCATGATCCCCCTTTGAACTTGATCTCTTCGAAGCACTTTGTAACAGGGACCTTGATTCATAACTTTAAGGGTAGTTCATCTTCCTTCTCTGATATTGTATTCCTTAAAGCTGATTGACAAATGTTTCAACACTACTATCAAGTAGATATTATGTATAGGCACAAAGTGCTCTTTGAGAAAAGGTACTTGAGTAACATTATTGCAAGAAGCATAATTAATCAACATGCATAGTATCAATAATAAAGAAATCGACACTTAATAATATGCTTGTACTGACTCTGTTGAAGTGGGTGCCTCAATAACTCAATTTTCCAGCATAGAGGATGATATAATGAAATCAATAATATCTTAAGTACATGTTTAATACTTCAATCTATCCATATATTCATACTACATGAAGTAATGACGCTAAGAAAAAGGGGTAAAGATCCAACCATGTCTTGGGAAGAATCATGGAAATTACCATATGAGAATGGTTATTTGTAATTATAAGATGTGTAGCTTTGTTATTAATAGGGGGTATGAATATGCTAGTGATGGCTACCTTCAAGTTGTATATCTCTATATGTCTTTTCTTCTTTTCCGTAAGTTCCAAAATTCATCTCATTTATTTTGTACCTCCAACTATGGATACACCAAATTAAATGAGTTGTGCTAACCCATGTGTGTCACCCAAAAATCGAATTCAACAACCGGCATGCATAATATTGGGTGGATATAATGTGAATTAGAAATGGAGTAGTGTCTCTCCTCATTATTCTTTTAGCAATGGTCCTTAGTACAAGGTCTTTGATTTTTCCAAGATAGAAGAGAACCAATGAAAAACCACAAGCATAAATAACTCAACCATAACAAACCACATTCATCAACTTATTTTTGGCTATATCTTTAAACTTTTCACAACTCCTTTCTAGCTTAGATCTACTATTCCTTATTATGATATATCATGCAATTATGGCATGCTAGCCCCTCTATATTACTCCCCTATATATGATCCATCACTCAATATAGATATATTTATTTTTGAATTCAATATGTATTAACATTGTATATACTATATTGATTTAAAAGCATGATAGAATCAATATATTGAGTTATACGCTTTGAGGAGAATTGAGATGTATGCACTATCTGTAATAGCCTAGTTTTGAACCTTGGAATGTATTAAATCAAATTAGTAAATATGCAATTAAGAAATCTTAGTGTGGAGCTCAAGGCCAAGGCATATAACTAGTGAATTTCTAGGCATGTATTATGTAATATTCATATATGGATCATGTGGTTGCCTTATCACAATGATGTAAAGCTATGTGAATATTATGTTGGAAAAAAATAAAATGGTCCAAGATGGTTGTGTAAAGAGAAATAGAGGGGTTATTATTTCACTAGAGGGAGAGAGGAAAGGTCGGAGACTATGGGAGAGTAAATATTATTTTCCAATTATCAACCTTAAAACTGATCCATTTTCTATCATGTTCCTTAAATGAGTCATTTACTTCCTTTGAATAATAAAACACAATCATTAAATGCATGTGTGATATTGGTGGGAAAGTCTTCTCATGTATGGGATGAATATACTTATTATGACAAATGTAAGAGTCCCTCATTCTATGGTCAAAAGTAATGTCAATTGTGTTTTAACTAGTTTTCTCATATCCATTTGAATCTATCACTCATTTTCCATGTATATCTTATATATTACGTAGTTTTGGATGTGGTTCTCTCCATTGCCAATTACCATATTGAGAAAATAACTATAAATTAGCATTGTGAAGAAAAAATTGAAGACATAGAATGAAAAATGATGGTTGTAGACGAGAATAGAGGTTGGGAAAAATAAGAAACTTTCACCCATTGTTTATTTGTTGCTCCTTATATGATTGAGAATCCCTGAATCGATGTTACATGCAATGAAAGAATACAACAATTTGGAATATTTATGCACACACTAAAGAGCATTGTAAGGTTTGGGTACTCTCAGGGACTGTTAAGCAGAAAAAAAATTAGGCCTTCCTTCTGTTGTGTGGAGTGGCGGAAGAGAGTTCCATGGCTATGGTGGTTGAATGAAATGCATGTAGTTCTCTATGGTGAGCGGGATGGATAAGCATGAGAGAAAATGGATTGGGTTGAGAGTGAGAGAGAGTGAGAAGCTTGTAGTTGTTTCATTTTCTCTGGTGGTCTCGTAGATAGGCTTGGGGTTGGTTTCTATAGTTGATACCTATGATTGGGTGGAAAATCATTTTACACGGCCAGTTTCTTAGATGTTATTCAATTAAAAGATAAATATCCATTGTTTTCTATGAATATGCAATTTTTTTGTTTGTTTATGCTATGAACATTATTGTTTATACATGGTGTCTATGAATATAGTTTTCATTCAATTGTATTTTACATCTATCAGATTTTTGGCCTTCTCTTTTTTCTTATTGCATTCAAGAAAACTTATTTATTCTCCCAATCCCTACCAAAAGACCAAATTAGATGATTAAAGTGCCATTTTCACATGCATTTATTGATTTGTTTTACTCATGGGAAGCTTAATTTAGTTATGAAATCAAATAGTGGCCTCCATGGAGTGAGATTCGAAAGTATGAAATTTATAAATACCCATTCTATGGTCGAAATGATGAATTGGGACATTTCATAACGGTATCAAAACTATTGGTTATAGCATTGGATTATATGGGTTAGAATTAGTGTTTACATGTAAAAATCAGAGTCAGTTCATGGTTTCAAATTACCAAACAAGATTTTAACAAATCCATGAGCTAGATCTTATGGTTATTAGAAAAAATGACAAGATTATTCTAAGAAAAGTTTTGGGAAAACCTTGAAATAAAAAAAAATCTCAATTATGTTAGTTAATAAAATCTTAGGTGCCAAGTTGTTGGGTCATAGATCTATTTAATAAAAAAAAGGATCATTGGTAGTGAGTAATTACCCTGCCATATCCTCTGGTGTATAGTGATCAAGCGTTCACCAAAGTGGTCATTGTGTGAATGACCACAATTAAATTGGGCACTCACATTATCAAATATGAACATTCCACACAAATGTAAGTGATCGGGTGTTAAGCAAAGGTGTCATTGTGTGAATGACCAAGAAAAATTAGGCCACACAAGGCTAAGTGATCAATACTTAATACAATGGGCATTGCCACAAATGACTAATATTTTTTCACGTCCACAAGATTAGTTGATCATGTCTATTTGTTAAAATTAAAGTAATTGGACAATAGTGAAAGGGGTAATAACATGAAAAATCGTGATCTCGTTGCATTAGCCAAATCAATAGCTCAATATCACTCACAAGGCTTGATAAAGCTTGAGGGAAATGGATATGACCCTATCACGAACGGTTATAATCTTTTTTGGAATGGAGATCTAAGAACCACATCTACTCATGGTATTTCCTCTAAGAGTGTGGAGATATGTGGTGTGGGGGAATCTCTAGTGGTGCAATGACATGGAGTACATGATATTTACAGAAATATGACATGGTAGAACTAGGGTATTCCATGTAGGGTCTAGGTAGGGTATGGTGCCACATCATCACCTATCATGTTCCATGTCACATAAACAAATGGAAAATATTTAAAAAAAATGTTTGGAGACATTTTATTGTTATGGGAATAACAAGAGCAAATTAAGACGGATTTTGACAAAATTTTCAATGTAGGTCCACAGAGATGAGGGATACAAAAAATACAGTGAGGCCGATAGATACCTAATTCAACTCAAAATTAAAAAGAAAAAGAAAAATAGTTGTCTTTGAATACCTTGATAAAAAATCCAACTAGAATCCTTAGTGGTGTTGAAATTTGGACAATGCAGTGAATTCCCAAGCATAAAGAAAACCACTAAAGCATTTGAAAAAAAATTAAATGGTTTGGAATGGGGATGCAAAAATAAGCCAAAATCCACAATTTCGAGACACTTTGGGGAATTTTGAAAATCTTGTAGCAAGAAAAAGTGACCCAAGAATTAAAAATTGGAAAATTTATTTACTCAAGATTTTACCTCCTCAACGTTTTGAACAAATTTTCCCAAATGAATGTTTTCCAATTCTTCTCAATTTAAGAGATAACAAATTTTTGCGATATTATGTCTAGAAAAATGTAAAAAAGAGAAATTAGTCAATTCCATAATATTACAGAAATTGACTGGAACATTAGACCAATGATGTGTAATTTGTTGAGTAATCATTATCATAAACAATATCAACATTCAATAAAAAAAAAACATGTTTTTTCCTATATTTTCTTCTACATCTGGCTAAAGTTGGTCTATGAGACTAAATGCACCTATAGGAAAAGTGTAGACATAGGGAAAAAATGTTAATCTTGGTGAGATAAATTTTAGATCCATGCTCAGAACTAAGCATGGTTACAATCATTGGAAATTTAATCAAGAGGAGAATGAACATGCATGCTTATATTCTAAACAAGGGCTTCATATATTTCTAGAATTGAATAGAAAAAAGAGGATGGAGACTTGTTTTGACTAAAAATGTCAATATGTGTAGTTTCCAAAATGCATAAAAAATATTTTTTTTGTTATTCAGAGGATATAATGGAACTGTCAAGTGTAATTATAGGGAAACACATGTAGATAAAACATCATAGGTCAATGACATTTGGAGGCTAGAGTTCAATATAGTTCAATCAGAAAGCATGGGTCTTGGTTGGAGCCAAGAAGATTATCACTATAGGATCCTTATGAAGCTTAAACAGATGCAATGGGAGAAAATATCCATGTTGAAATGTAAAGGAATAATCTAATGCTCATAGAAATAAATTAACTCCTCTAAATATTGTAGAGACTATGAAAATTCTAAGAGTGGAGTTATAAAGTTGAAGAGAAGGTAATGAAAGACTCATTAAATATCAAGAAGAACAAAAACAATTGAAAGCAACCAAGGTCCAAAGATTGACAAACATGCAAAGGATAATTTACCATGGATAGAATTCAAACAATTATGATAGGAGTGGAAATAGTTCCAGGAGACATTCTCACGAGAGATCCCATGGTGCAATAAAAAGTTATAGAGATAGGTCACATACACCAACAAATTTTTCTCGTAATTATAAAGTTGCATCAAAGGACTCCGCGAACAACTAAAGTCGTTATTCTTATGGGAATAATATAAAGAATTCTTTGAAGGACAACTCATATGGAGAATTTTGAAAGAAAAAACCGATACTGATGATGGTGGATTAAATTCTAGACAAGAATCTAACACTTAGCTTCTTGGGATGAATAAATATTTCCAAGTACAGGATTAGTCTAGGAATATGAAGGTAAGGTTGGTCATATTCAACTTAAATGGAAGCGCATCAATTTGGTGGGATCACCTTAGGGAACTTTAGAATATTAATGAAAGAAATATTGTTTAGAAGTACTTCAAGAAGTACTTTAAGCATAAGTATATCTCTGACATTTATCTTGTAATATCCCCAACCATTATGACAAGGGAAAATGTTCTAAAATTCGTTTTAAGAACAATGGAATAAGGTTAGGACAACTAACCATTAAATTATTAATTAAAGTTCTAACCTTAATGAACATTACTAAGGCTGTGTTACTTGTTAAATAATATAATCACTTAATAAAATCTATCATCATTAAATTTAAGTTCATAATCGCATTCAATGCATGAATAATGAATCTAGTCTTATAGCGTGATTAAGGTATTACATTCAATTCTTATACTTTGTACATATGATTGAAAACATAGTTTATAATTGTCAAGTATTGGTTCATTAATTGTTTGCAGATTTTATTAGTTTGTGGTGTTGTTCGGTGTGTGATTTCAATCAAGATAAACACTAAGGAAAACACACATCAAGAAACATATGTAGGTTGTAACCTATAGTCACACCACAACCAAGGAAAAACAAAAGGCACCAACTGCAATCACAACCCATAAAATCACCTCCCAATCGTTGTCCCCTACAACCATATTTCACTAATATATTTTAGATTGCATGGTTTCCTCTCTCCATCCATCAATCAATATTACATTAAGATTACATTATTAAAACTCAGATATGCAAGTAGGAGAATATACATCCATAGAACATTTCCAATCTAACAATTGGTGCGCTCAACCTGGCACTGAGAAAACTGTTGAACGAAAACGAACATATCTTTGTCATCCAAAAAGATTTTTCGATAAAATGAAAGACAATTATTACTGGAAATGTTGTTCTAGACACAATGGAACAGGTCCCAAAGAACAAAAATAAACAGATATTGGTTAAACAAAACATTTGGTTGCACCCCTCCTAGTACCGTAGAGTCATAGTTATAGTTTTTGAAGAACATAAAGAAGATCAAAATGAATATCATCTCGGATTTGAATCCTATGGAGTCCATTATTCCTGTAACCAGATGATGAAATTCAATAATCAAGCATATAGATAAGTCAACTTGGCCACCTTTGCGCATAATCATCATATAATATGTTAAAAATAAATAAAATCATATGATAAATACCTATCTCAAGATATGGGAAACTGGCTGCAGCAAGACAACTTTCCTCCCAACTATAGACACAGTCAAACCTTCCTCATTTGAATAGATCACCCCCAATATGAGACCATGGATCCATAAGTAGAGGAACACTTAGTTGAGAAACACTCAAAACTACCTCTTCCGAGAACCACAATGGCTTCCCACTACTACTTTCATGTTTGTCTCCACTACCTATGGGATACGACCTAGCTCAACATTCCCATTTCCTCGCTTCCTGTGTGAGAAATCTTACTACTAGAGTGATAGAATGGAAGAAAATGGAAAACAACTAGACTAACTCTAAGTCTCAATACACTATGAATCCTACCAACACTCAAAACATGGATAGATAGCACAAGTTACATGGTCCAAAGCTTAAGATTAACTTCAACAAGGAGAGGGTATATGAATTTATAACACAAGGAGGAAAAATCTAACCCAAAGGGATCAACTCATTTTTGAGAGAGGAGTGGTGGCTTAGTGAAAATATTCCCTTTCCTGAATTAGCACCATGAGGAGGAGTTACCAAAAACCGAGTGGAGCCATGAAGAGCACATGGAGGCACACTAATGCATAAAGTGGGTTACAAAACATTAAGGAGGGAGAAATGGGTGATATAAAGAATCCAATAGGGTCATAAATATCTTGGAGTCACAAAAATAGGATCATAATTGCATAGTGTAAATTGAAAGTTAGGAAATAGCTTACAACCCCTAAAAATTAGGAAAAGGGCTAATAAATGACTAAAAACACATAAATGTAAGGTAATATATTCCCAAGGAGGGCTTCCTAGGAAATAAGGGCCCACTAAGGTGTGAAAAATATGTAATATTAACTTCATAGTCCATAAATATTGAGAATAGGATCTATTGTACAAGGTTTGGGTGATCAACATTATTGATGTCACTAAGGTGTAAATGTGAACTAGGATGGACAAACTTAATCCACCAACAAGTTATAAGGTGTTAGGGATGTCCCCATTACCCCTCACTTTGTGGAATCCATGGTCCCCCATACTCTTTTAGTTTCCTTTTCTGATCCAACTATTTTTTTTACTCAATAGTAACAACATTCAAAGATAGGAAGGATGTTAGTAATAAAATTGATAATAGTGCCAATGTCCAAAGTCACATTATCAAACAATAATCATAAGTCCTTAATCACATTAATCATGCAAAGGAGCATAAGTACATAGTCATACAAAATATCATAAGTCCATATTGCAAAAGAACATAAGTCACATGAAAGATCATAAGTCTGAGGCTTAACATCTGGAGTATTACATATCCCTCCCCATTAAACAATGCATCTCCCTCGATGCATATTACATGCATGCCACAAAATTTAAAAGTAGATGAGGGTATGCTTCCCTCAAGGCATCCTATAGCTCCCAATTCGCATCCTCAGGACTATAATGGGTCCACTGGACCTTTTCCTACCTGATTTCTCATTCCAAAGCAACTTGACCTTGCTTCCCAAAATGTCAACAAGTTGTAATAGAAAATCCCCTTTCGATTCCACCTAGATCATAATCCAATCAATCACATGATTAGTACCACGTTCATACATTTATATATGTCAATAAAGAAAATAAAATAACTCTAATTACCTGAACCACATTCCAATCAATTAGATGGTTAGTATCAAGTATATAATTTTTCAATAAAGACACATGAAACACATTATGTACTCTAATGCAAGCAGGTAGGGGAAACTCATAAGCAATAGGTCCTATCTCAGTTAATACCTCAAAAGGTCCTTAGTATCTAGCAACTATCTTGGAGAAATTTCCCAAGTTTAAGGAACTTTTCTTGGGTCTAACTTTTAAAAACGCATGATCTCCAACTTGAAACTATCTGATCTGCATAGATTTTATGCCTATCTTGAACTACCTTTAGATTCTGTTTATAGTAATCATCTAATCCTCCATATCCTTTGATACTTCTAGTCCAATAATAATTCTATCTGTTGGGTTATCCCAACTGATGGGAGTATTGCACTGCCTTCCATACATGGCCTCGAAAGGACTCATCTTCAAAGATGAATGATATCAATTATTGTAACAAAATCCACCAAGTGTAAACCGTTATTCCCACTTAGATGGACGATCCATCACATACATCATTGACATATCTTCAATCACTTGGTTAAATCTTTCTGTTTATCCATCTGTCTAAGGGTGGTATGTTTTACTCATGTTTAGACTTGTACCAAACCCCTTGAACAATCATTTCCAAAAGTTAGAAGTAAATTTTGAATCTTTCTCTGATAATATAGCCTTCGGAATACCATGCAATTTGGCTACTTCTTTCATGTAAATATCTGCAATGTTAGCTTCTTTGTGAGTTGTCTTTACTAAAGTGTGTGCCTTAGTCAACTCATCTACCACAACCATGATAGAATCATTTTGCAATCTCATCTTAGGTAACTTGGTGATGAAATCCATGGTCACTCCATCCCATTTCCATTATGGTATTGGAAAGGGATGCAACAATCCTGATAGATGTCGACGCTCAACTTTAACTTTTTGACATTCCATGCACCTAGATATATATTATGCAACATCATTCTTCATCCCTAGCCAATAGTATTGTTTCCTTATTGTTTTTATTGTTTTCTTATAACTTGAATTTCTGACATAAGGGACATTATGCATTTCCTTCAGAACCATCTTCCTTATATCTCCAACATTAGGAACATAACTTTCATCTGTAACACTAGATTTAATGATCTTATCCTTTCAATATGATGTAATAGTGTTGATATCTGCTACATGCACCACATGTATCTTGCTACTAAGTGCATCAACTAATTTATTTTCCTTACCTTTGATATGCTTGATGTCAAAGTCATATTCACATAATAACTCCATCCACCTCCTCTGTCTTGCATTCAAATTAGGTTTCTCAAACAAGTATTCTAACCCATCATGGCCGGGTCTTAACTGAAATTTTTTACCCATTAGATAATTTCTCCACATCTTCAAAGCATGGATTATAGCGGCAAGCTCTAAGTCATGGGTGGCATAGTTCTACTCATGTTCCTTCAAATTTCTATATTCATAACTAATCACATATCTATCCTGCATCAATACTTCACCAACTCCTTGCTTACATGTATATGTTCACACAACAAAGTTTCCTTCAGGATCTGCAATATTTAGAGCATGTGCACTAGTAAGCATTTCCTTAAGCCTTTGAAAACTATCTTCACACTTAGGATTCTAGTCAAACTTTACACCCTTCTTTTGCAAAGATGCGATAGGATGAGATAACTTCGAGAATCCTTCGATGAACCTTCAGTAGTACCCAACTAATCCCATGAAATATATTACTTATTATACATTCCTAGGTGTTGGCCATTCCATAATGGCTCTTATCTTTTTAGGATCTACTAAAACACCTTCTTTATATATGATATACCCTAGGTCGTGGATTCTTCCTTGATTGAAAGAACACTTGCTTAATTTGGCATATAAGTGATGTTCTGTAAGAAATTGCATTACCAACCTTGTATGATATTCATGTTCTTCTTTTGTCTTGGAATAGAAAAGGATGCCATCCAAGAATACAATCACAAATTTATCTAAGTATTTTTTGAAGACTCCATTCACTAAACACATGAATACCGCTGGTGCATTTGTTAGGCGAAAAGGTACCACTGTGAACTCATAATGTCCATGCCTTGTTTCGAATGTTGTCTTACTAATATCTTCATCCTTAATTCTAATTTAGTGGTATTTTGACCTCAAATATATCTTTAAAAATACCTTGGATCCTCTCAACTGATCAAACAACTCATCAATTCTTGGTAAGGGGTACTTGTTTTTAATCATTGCTTTGTTCAACTACCCATAATCTATGCTGAGTCTTTTAGGTCCATCCTTCTTCTTCACAAATAACACAAGGGATCCCCAAGGTTAAACACTGGGTCTTATGTAACCTCTATTTAGTAGCTTCTCTAATTGCATCTCTAATTCATTTAACTCTGAAGTACTCATTCTATAAGTTGCTTTAGATGAAGGTATTATTCATGGCACTAAGTCGATAGAAAAATCAATGTCCCTCTTAGGAGGCATTCTTGGAAGTTATTGATATATATGCAAACTATTTTAGTATTGGATAATCATGTAGTTATAGATATTTTCCTTCCTTTAACTCTTCCACATGAATTGCATATAGCTAATACCCCTTTCTAATACATTTATTCAATTGTAGAGATGAGACCTACCTCGGGGATATGGGTCTAGGTATACCTTCGACTGTCACTTGGTTCCCTTCTTCATCCAAACAAGTATAAGTTTTATTATAGAAATCCAGTATGGAATAGTGTGCATCCAACAAATCCATGTCAATAAATACATCATATGACCCTAAGGATATGATGTTTAAGTCTGCAAAAAATTTTAGTCCATTCATTTCTAAAAGACACATCTTTACGAATTCTGTGATTTTCCTCTTAGATCCTATAACTAACTATACTAGACTTTCTATTTCAAGTTTACTTTTCTTCAAATGACATTTCTCAACTATATTAGGTGCAATGTAACTATTTCTATCTCTAGAATCAATCAAAATAGATATGGTTTTATTAGCAATATTACTTGCTACCTCAATCATTTGGGATTTGTGGTTAGTTTTCCTCCCATTCAGGGCTGCATAGAATTAGATCCTCTAAACACTTCCACCTACATCTCCAATAGTTGAATCCTCTTGAATTTTTTGATGGTTATTATTCTTACACGGGAACTAACTGGAAAATTGTATTTCCTTGCATATCCAACATTCCATATGTGGTATTTTCCATAAAAGGCTCTTCTTTTAGTTTCCCTTGTTGATAAAACTTACCATTTGTAAATTTTGAAGGCTAGAAACCTTTCTTTCTCTACTCATGTTTGTTATTCTTCATATCCTTCCACTTCTTTTGATATGAGGCCTTTCTCTTATTCTTTTGATATAAGTGTTTTTCCTTCCAGATGGCATCCTTACGGTTCATTGGTTTATCATACTGAATTTTATCTCGATAAGATTCAGGAAGACCACCTAGGAACCTTTGAATATTTACCGTCTCATCTTTGATGAAATCCACACACTTCAAAAGTTCCAAAAACTTCTTCTCATAGGCATCCATAGTCATTCTTCCCAACTAAAGCTCGAAGAACTCTTCCATATTTTTGTCATAGTAATGCTCAGAGAGGTATTCCTTCTGGAAGTACTTCTTAAATTTCTTCCAATGTCTCTATCGATGTCTTTTATCTTAATTAGTTGACCCCACTAGATAGATGCCTTTCCTTACAAATGGTAAATGGCTACCCATGCTTCCATGTTAGGTGTGTATTGGTGCAACTGGAAGAGATTCCTAAGTCCCAACATCCATGCTTCGATATCTTCTCCTTGCTTTAATTCTCCATCAAAAGTTGGGGGATTGATTCTTCTAAGCTCTCCTACTGGTTCATCTCGAGTAGACCTCCTCTTCTTGTATCTCACTAGAGATATTTCAGGACTACTCTCTGTACTGCTTGATGCATACCCCTTATTTCTTTCTGGGTGATAAGGTCTCCTTGAAGATGATATAGACCTCACATAACCACTTTTATGACTCTTTTCATCAGATCTTTGGATGGTATTCAATGATTTTAGATCATTCATAATCTGCTCCTTGATATGAACTATCCTTTCATTATCCTCTCTACACTTCCTCACTAAATCTTCCAATATTAACGGTTCACTGCTTCTCTTATGTCTAATTGAGCTTCTTCCATCAACAAACTCCTCTTCAGGACTATATGGTCTTCTTCCTTCCTCAAAATCCATCTCCAATCTTTGACTTCCTACTGTTGAACTCGTACTTATTGAATCTTTAGTCTTCACAAGTTTGATTAAAATATCAGTTTAGTGGTCATAGCACTTGTTCAATCAATCACTAGGAACTGCAATGTGTTCATTGTCAACATATTGTTAGTAAACTACACATTGGTATAAGTTCATTATCGTTAAAACTACTTTTCTTCTGGTTTATAAAGTAACTAGCCAACTTTTCTAAGTTACAATTTGCCTAATTGGACAAGGGGGCTAAAAATCCTTCCAATATTTCTCCTTACTGAATGAACATCAAGTCCATAGCCATCACAAGCTAACAATTCAATTAACTAACTCACATGTGAAAATATATTAAGGTGCATGCATCCAATTTATCTAATGCAAATGCATGTTTACAAAGTGACTTGTAACTTTGCAAAAGGCGCAACAGTTGCAGTGTTGAAACCTTAAGCTCTGATACCACTTGTAATGTCCCCAACCCTTATGACAAGGAAAAATGTTCTAAACTTCGGTTTAAGAACAACATAATAAGGTTAGGACAACTAACCATTAAATTATTAATTAAACTCCTAACTTTAATAAACATTACTAAGATTACGTTACTTAATTAAATTACTTAATTAAATAGTTTGTCGCCTTTAGTTAAATAATCTAAACACAATAAAATCTATCAACATTAAATTTAAGTTCATAATCGCATTCAGTGCATGAATAATGAATCTATTATCATAATGTAATTAAGGTCCTACATTAAATTATTATACTTCGTAGAGATTATTGAAAACATAGTTTATAATTGTCAAGTATTGTGTCGTTAATTGTTTGCATATTTAATTAGTTTTCGGTATTGCTTGGTGTGTGATTTCACTAAAGGAAATAAGAAAGAAAAACATTAAGAAACATATGTAGTTTGTAACCTACAACCACACCACAACCAAGGAAAAACAAAAGGCACCGACTGCAATCATAGCCCACAAAATCACCTCCCAATGGTTGTCCCCTACAACCATTTTTCACTGATATATTTTAGATTGCATGGATGCCTCCCTCCCTCCATCAATCAATATTACATTCATATTACATTATTAAAACTCATATTTGCAAATAGGAGCAGATCCATGTATATAAAATTTATAATCTAACAACTGGTGTGCTTAACCTGGCACCGAGAAAAATTTTGGACCAAAACAAACATATCTTGGTCATTTGGAAATATTTTTCGATGAAACGAAAGGAGATCCTTACTTGAAATGTTGTTCTTGAAAAAATGGAATAGGTCCCAAAGCACAAAAATTAAAAAATATTGGTGAAACATAACATAGGGTTGCGCCCCTCCCAGTACTGTAGTCATAGTTACAGTTTTTGAAGAAGAGAAATAAGATCAGAATGAATATCATCTCAGAATTGAATCCTACAGAGTCCATTCTTATTGTAACCAGATTATGACATGGAATAATCAAGCATATATATAGTTCAATTTAACCACCTTTGCACATAATCATCATAATAATATGTTAAATCATAAATAAAACCATATGAGAAATACTCATATCAAGATATGGGAAACTAGATAGAACATAATGAATTTCCTCCCAACAGTAGACATCGTCAAGCCTTCCTCGCTTGAACAGGTCACCCCTGTAATAACCCAAAATTTCATAAAAATTAAATTTTTTTAAAGTGACATAAAATGTCTTGGATCGCAGTTTAGTAACTGCTAGTGGTTAGCGGAAAATGAAATAGTTTTACAAAATTTAAGGATTAGTTTCAAATACATAAAAAGTAATACAACTTTAATATTTATAAGTCATAGAAGGTGGACTTGCATTTAATTGCTGCTAGCTGTATTGATGATTTACTTTTGTGAAGTAGGTGAGAAACCATGTTTGAAAACGGGGCTTACTTAGCATTCTGCTAACTCAAATGGATTGTTGGTTCTTAGAGGTTCAGCAGGTAAGCGTATGATCAAGTAGAAGTTTATTTTGAATTATGTCGAGAAGTACTTCTTTAGCATGATAAGATGCTAGTATATAAATTGATTATTAAGATGCATGACTCCAATGAGGTAAAGTAAATTCCTTCGTTGTTTTGGATCTATGACAGTATTTATATTCAAGCCATAGTAACTTTTATCCTTAACGCAATTTAATGCTATTTACAAGAATGAGTTTTTCCAAGGTTTCTTTCTATCGTAAAGATTATAGTACCTAGTCGATTATAGATTCTTACAGTGAGCATAGAGCTCATGATCTTGGCATAAAAATACTTCTATTGTTTCATGATCTTACTCCTATTTTCATTTTTAATACTCAAGTGCACTGCTCTTTAAGTAAGAACCCCAAGAACATGAAGACTGTGAAATGGGTTTTTCCTTAACCTAACATTAATGTAATTTTTATTTACAGTTAATAAAGAATACTTAGGTTTCGATTATTCAATTCTATAGGCTATAAGCCTTCCTTTGATTAAGAATTTTATATTGTAATTGATTTGTAATTACTGGTTTACTTTGTTCATTATTTATGTATGTATTTTATTTATTACTACCCTATAATTATAGTTATTTTAAGCTCTATTATGAAATATTAATTTAATTTCTAGGACTTTGCTTTGAACATGTTGTTTAACCCTATAGTTTAAAATAAATCCTGGTTTATTTTTACAGCATTAATAACTTTGTTTTTCAAAATAGAATAAGGAAAGATTATACGACCTATAGTTATAAGTATGATGCTAACTCTGTATGAAATGATAAATTCTAAACAGTTTTACTTCTAAAACTTAATTAATAAATACTTAGGTCTTAGTACAACATACTCGAACTAGGTAATATTGGCTTTGAGTAATTTTTTTGTGAAATAAAAGGATTATAAAAGGATCCTTAGCTCCTAGATAAAACACACTCTGGTCTGTAAAGTTAATGTTCATGAACTGTTTTATTATTTTCTTTTTACATATTTTCTCAAATATTAGTTATTTACTTTACTACTGTTGACTATAATATCTTTATTTTATCAGTTTACTAATGCTGACATAATAATAATATTTACTATTTCTTTACACCTGTGTTTCCATTTAGTTGGATGAAGTAAAATAAGTGCAGAGCATACATAACGTTTCTATTCAATGAAATTCATAGACATTGAAGTAAAATCTATTTACTATCTACATTCAAATAAAAGAATCATATCTATTGTTTACATTTCAATAAAATAATCATTTCATTTACCTAAGACAATCCAACTGTGCTAGAGTACGACCTGAATCCAGGTGTGGAAAAACACAGCCTGGAAATTTATTTTCTATCTATTTCACTTATTTACATAATCATTTCCATTTCTACTATAATCTATAATTTTACTGAACTTAACATTACACAGTTTAATTTTCATTCATAAACCCTAAACACTAACATGCCTATAATAGATAAACTAAGAATTATTTAACTGGAGACAATAAAAATAAAATAGAATCTGTTGAGGACAAGACGACAACAGCTTAAGGAGGCTGTTCCTCCTAACCAAACTCCTGGAGCGCTCAAACAACGCTTCCTAAGGACCCCTGAGCTTGTTCCTAGTCTTCTTGGCTGAGAACTGGGTGGAGAATGCAACTGTAAAACCTCTGTCACCTGACTGGGCCAATTACCTCAGTAATAAAATTATGCTCTCAATAGTATGATCTTCAGCTTAGAAGCTGCAACTAGATCAATCTCAGCAGTTATTCCCTCAAACACACTCCAAACTCCCCTCCATTGAATTTGTCTTGAGTAAAATTCATTCACCCTAAATGATTACTTCTGTAGAATGAGCAGCCTCAACTCTCCTCAATGGGAAATTTTATAGAGATGCCTAGGTCTTCTGGGTCAATTTTCATTAAATGAGCCACCTGCTATCATTCCACTTTCTTGGGGAATCATGGCCACAAATATAGGGAAGTTGCCACCTGCAACAGTTAGAAGTGGTTTGAAGATGCTGCCACATGTCAATTTGCTCTTCACCTAGTTTCCTCCACCAATTGACTAGTAAACACTCTTTTAACAGCTTCCCTAAGCTATTGTCTCCTCATTTATTTATTTATAAATAAAATATTCTGAATTTACATTAAATATTCTTGACCCCACTGGGTCATCAATTACAACTTAGCATAAAATTTAACACAATGTTCCTCAAATATTATAAAATTGTTTTGCAAATTGGAGCATGTGACATACACACCCCCTTAAATTATAACATCATCCTTGATGTTATTTATTCCTTATCTTCAGAGTTCCTCTGGAATAGAATTGGATATGCATCCCACATATGACTTTCCAATTCCCAGGTGGCTTCCTCTGGAGTAAGGTGCTTCCATTGCACCTTCACTTGACCACTAGTGCGGTTCTGAAGTGAGATCTCCCTCTGCTCGAGGATACAGTCCGGTTCCACCAGAAAATCTCCTTCGGGTTCCACCTGCACATCATTCCAATTAATAACATGAGTAGCATCATGCACATATTTCTTTAATACAGAAATGTGAAAAACATTGTGAACTCTTAAATTCGGTGGTAAAGCCAACTGATAGGCTACCTGTTCGATCCTGGACAGTATTTCAAAAGGACCACAATAATGAGGTGCTAGTTTGGCACAACTACCCAATCTCAGAGAAATCTTTTTGGGTCTCACCTTAATGAAAACATGTTCACTTACCTGGAAATATTTTAGATTTCTTTTAAGGTTTGCTTGACTTTTATGTCGATCTTACGCAATTTTCAGATTACCTTGTACCTGCTTTACAATTACTTCCATTTCTTTCAATAATTCAGGTCCTAATACTAACCTGTCCAGCGGATTACTCCAAGAGATGGGAGTGTTACATTTCCTTCCATATAGAATTTCGAAATCATATTCACTTAAAAAAGCTAGCCACCTAGCTTACCTAACATTCAGGTTAGGTTGATCTATCAGATATTTTAATCCCTTATTATCCATCATTAAAATAAATTTTCTTCCAATTAGATGATGACGCCACATCTTTAAAGCATGTATGACAATAGGTAATTCCAAGTCGTAGGTTGCATAATTATTTTCATGAATATTCAATTTCCTAGACTCGTAAGCAATGACATGTCCTTCCTGAGTCAATACTCCACCTAAACCGTCATTGCAAGCATCAGGACATACTATAAAATCTTTATTTTGATCAGCAATTCTTAAAATTGGTGCGCTAGTTAATAATGTTTTTAACTTTTTAAAACTATCTTCACACTTCTGATTTCAATCAAATTTCTTTTCCTTTTTCTGTAAAGAGGTTATCGGATTTGCGATTATCGAAAACCCTTCGATGAACCTCCGGTAATAACCGGTAATTCCCATGAATGATCGAACATCAGTGACATCTTTAGGAATTGGCCAATCTTTGATTGATCTTTTCGGGATCCACCGAAATTCCTTCTTTAGTCACCACATGACCTTAGTACTGGATTTTAACTTTAAAGAAGTCACATTTACTAAACTTTGCAAAGAGTTTATGTTCTCGCAACTCTTGCAAGACAATTTTTAGATGTTCTTTATGTTCCTCTTCAGATTTCAAATAAATTAATATGTCGTCGATAAACACGACCACAAATTTATCCAGGTATTTATGCATTACATTATTCATTAGACATATAAAAAAAGTTGGAGCGTTAGTAAGCCCGAATGGCATGACGACAAACTCGTAATGTCCATATCGAGTCCTAAAAGTTGTTTTAAAGATGTCTTCATCTTTAATTCTAACTTGGTGATATCTAGACCGTAAATCAATTTTTGAAAATACCGTGGCTCTACGTAGTTGTTCAAACAGATCATCTATGCGAGGTAATGGGTATCTGTTCTTGGTAGTCATCTTATTTAATTGGCGATAATCTATGCATAGTCGTAGAGTTCCGTCCTTTTTCTTAACAAAGATGACAGGCCCCCCCCAGCGAGACATACTGGGTCGAATATAATTCTTGTCAATAAGTTCTTTTAACTGTGATTTAAGTTAATTTAATTCGAGTATATTCATTTGATAAGGGGCCTTTGAGCTGGGCACTGCACCATGTACCAGCTCACATTAGAGGAAATTTCAACTCAAAATGGGCCTCCTAAAATGAACTCATAAAATAATAGTTAAAATAATAAAATAATATTTATTAATTTTGGAGGAAGAAAAGAAAAAAACTACTTTTTTGTTTGTATTTTTGACATATCTCCCCGTTTTTTTACTCAAATTTCGATCGGGAGAGCTCGTTGGATGCGGAATTAAATTCCGCATCCAACGAGTACCCACTCGGCATACTTTTAATGGACCCCTCTACCCCAAAAACAAGACATACCTGAAAAAATGGAATGATGACATCATCATTCCATTTTTTCAGGTATGTCTTGTTTTTGGGGTAGAGGGGTCCGTCAAAAGTATGCCGAGTGGGTACTCGTTGGATGCGGAATTTAATTCCGCATCCAACGAGCTCTCCCGATCGAAATTTGAGTAAAAACACGGGGAGATATGTCAAAAATACAAACAAAAAAGTAGTTTTTTTATGATACCTATCGCCAAATTTATATTAAAAAAATGTTTAAGACCTATACGGTATTTCAAATTTAAATCAATTTCATTGGATAACACATGATAACATGGAATTTGAATAAAAGTTAAAAGGCCCATTTTGAGTTGAAATTTCCTCTAATGATGGTAAAATCTAATTCCCTCTTTAGAGGCAGTCCCAGAATTTGTTCCAGAAATACATCTGCATATTCCTTTAGAACTGGTATATCCTCCAATTTTAATTTATCTATGTTATTTAGATTTTCTTCATTGGTTACTGTTACTGCATAAGCCTTACAACCTTTTCTAACAGCTCTCTTAAGATGCAGAGCAGAAATCTGCCTTACGATTGTTTTCCTAGGGATTCCCTTTACGCGTATTAATTTTCCATCATTATTTATACAAGTAAAGGTTTTATCAAAGCAATTCAAGACCACCCTATTCTGCTCTAACCAATCCATACCAATTAATATATCGTATGAACCTAAAGGTAGTACATTGAGCTTAAAAAAAGTTTCAAATTGATCCATAGTTACTGCACAATTCTTTACAAAATTAATTACCTTTCTCTTTGCACCAGTAGCTAACTGAACTAACCAAGAACTTGCAAACTTTTCAACTGGGAGTTTACACTTTTCTACCAAGTTAGGAGAAATATAGCTTAAACTATCTCCTGGATCAATTAAAATAGATATGGTTGTTTGATTTATCTTACCTTCTACTTCCACCATGGAAGTTTGATAGTCTGCTTATCGATTCTCCAAAGCTGCATTGATCCTGGGTATAGTCCTCTCTAAATCACCAACAATCATCTCCTCATGTATTGTGTGGATATTGCTAACAGTCTTTTTCTGATTGGGACAGACTGAGGCATAATGTGGACCATTTCATTCTCAACACTTTATGGGTTCTTTTTGTTCAAAGTTCTTTGTGTAATAACTGTGATTGTTAGTAGACTCTTTATTCTTTTGATTTTTCTGATTGGTCTGTGAATTACTCTTATTCCCCTGGTAATTTTTATTAAAAAAAATTGTGGTGTTATTATTTTTAGAATTCCGATTAGGCACAAAATATTTCTTCTTTTGATCAAAAATATTATTCCTTTTGGCCTTTCAGTTGGCCATACTCTCCGTTTTACGATTCTGTTCATAATAGAAATTCGCTTTCCTCATGGCTTCTTCCAGGGTTTTTGGATTGGCATACTCAATCCTATCCTTTATGTGATAAGGTAAACAGCTGAGAAACCGTTGTACCTTCGGTTTCTCATCCACAATGTATGGCACATACCTAAGCAGACTTAGAAACTTATTGTTCAAATCTTTAATATTCATTGTACCTAGTTTTAGCTCATAGGATTCTTTAGCCCTTTCTTCATAGTACTGTTCAGATAAAAATTTATTTTTGAATTATTTCTTGAATGTACTCCAATTTATGTTCTTCTCTCTTATACCTTTCACTCTCTTTAAATCTTGCCACCATATATCAGCTTTCCCTGTAATATTATAAATAGTCATCCTAGCCTTTAATTGGTTAGAATAGTTATAAATCTGGAAGTACTTCTTCACCCCGGATAACCAGGATTCTACTTCCTCCCCCTTTTCAGTTTCTCCATTAAATTTTGGTGACTTGATCTTCTTAAACTCCCCAAATATTTCTTGATAAGTTTATATTTTCTTTTCCTACTATGGTGGTTATCTTCACTACTGTCACTAGTATCATGAGAGTTACGTTGATCACCATATACTTCGGAAGATGAGCTACTTTTATTTTTAATTTGTTTAGTATTTTTATACTTATGTTGATAACTTATATCTTCCGAAGAAACTCTTTTACCCTTTCCCTCAGTATGAAATATTTCTATTAAGATCAGATTCAGCTCCTCCTGAGCTCTCAGAATCCTCTCATTTTCTTTCTTAACAGATTCCATTTCAGATTTTAATTCTTTTATTGTTTGTAATAGTTCTGAAGAATTAGTGGTTATGTCTTCTTGTATAGGTTCTATTTGTAGATTATCTTGTTTAGTATAAGGAGATTCCTCTTCCACATATTCCTCCAATCTTTCCATACCTGTCGTTAAACTCAAAAACAAATTTCTCTGTTTATATCATTCAAAGAAAACAACATCAGCAAAATGATTTAAATTTACTGTTCCATATAAGCAATTTGAGCTTCATCAAGGCCTAGTGTTTGAACCTTGTGCTCTGATACCACATGTAATAACCCAAAATTTTATAAAAATTAAATTTTTTTAAAGTGACATAAAATGTCTTAGTTCGCAGTTTAGTAACTGCCAACGGTTAGCAGAAAATGAAACAGTTTAACAAAATTTAAGGATTAGTTTCAAATACAGAAAAACTAATACAACTTTAATTTTTATAAGTCGTAGAAGGAGGACTTGCATTTAATTGCTGCTAGTTGTACTAATGATTTAATTTTGTCAAGTAGGTGAGAAACCATGTTTGAAATCGGGGCTTACTTAGCATTTTGGTAACTCATGGACTGCTAGTTCTTACAGGTTCAGCAGGTAAGCCTATGATAAAAAAGAAGTTTATTTTGAATTATGTTGAGAAGTACTTCTTTAGCATGATAAGATGCTAGTATATAAATTGATTATTAAGATGCACGACTCCGATGAGGTAAAGTAAATTCCTTCATTGTTTTGGATCTATGACATATTTATATTCAAGCCATAGTAACTTTTATCCTTAACATAATTTAATGCTATTTACAAGAATGAGTTCTTCCAAGGTTTCTTTCTGTCGTAAAGATTATAGTACCTAGTCGATTATAGACTCTTACAGTGAGCATAGAGCTCATGATATTGGCATAAAAATACTTCTAGTGTTTCATGATATTACTACTATTTTCATTTTTAATACTCAAGTGCACTGATCTTTAAGTAAGAAGATATTCTCATGTTTTTCAAAGGTAAAGTTTACAATGAAAGATTAGTTACTTAAGAGAAACTCTTTCAAAAGGTTAATCTTCAGTCTTCTTGAAGACTCCTTCCTTTATCAGCATCAAGTCTTTCAGTGGAGAAGTTTAGAGTTCTTCAGTTTATGAAATAAATCATAATATCAATATATTAATACTCTAATTATCCTTTACTAGTCATGTAATAATACCAACTTATTTGAATTGTTGCAATGATGATTATCTTCTTACACAACTAGTAGACAAGCTGTATTCTTAATCTCTACATTGTAACCATGATACAAGTGTTAATCGCAATGTTATAAAACTATTTTGACTTATGATTTAATAGTGTTAAGCTATACCCATGAACTTAATATATAACCTAAGGTAGTTGTATCTACCTATCAACTACTAGATGCAATTGAAACTAAAGGCAATATACATTATAAGATTTGCTCCTATATAATACTAGTTCCAAAGCACAGTATAATATCATCGATGGAAAAGTTGATGTGATGAGCAATCATATGAAACGTTAGACTATGGTCAATGGCATAAATTTCATTATGGGTAATGATATGAACCTTTATAATATAGTCGATTGGATTATTTGTATTATTGGAAATGATATAATTTATGATCGACTGTGCAGCATTGACAATAGGAATCGACCCACACTTGGTTAAATTTCTGGAAGGGCACGTGGACCATCCTCCTCCATGCATTGGTTGACTTATAATGCAATGAAACCCTACTCTTTTGCATTTTGCTTCAAGGGTTTGTGTTTCTGCAGGCTACGCTGTAAAAATCCTTGTGGCCATGAGAGGCCTGCTCTTTCTTAAACCTTGGAACTTAAGCCTACATTACTGTGCAAAGCGGTGTATGGTTTCATGGCTTGTGTTTTCAGTTATTTTGTGAGTTCAAGGAAAACACAATGTGAGTGGTTTTTCGCTTCTTCACTTGGCTCGAAGTCTGTAAAAGGTTTTACCCTTGAGTCTATTCATTCTTTTCCTTGGCATTGTGGAGCTTGAGGCCATATCCCATGCCATATCCTTGCTGCCTCTGTCGCATGGTTGACTTGAGATTTTACTTGGATTGATGCATACGAGTTGGGTGGCCGTATCTTCTTGGCTTTGTTTTCTTCTTGCTTACAAGTATGCATTTTTACCTTGCCCAAGATTCTTTGTCCAATTATTTACTAAGTTAGGGTTTAGTAAATTATTACTCAGAGTTTTTAAAGATTCTTTGGTTTAAATCTTGCAGGCTCATGTTGACAGCTCCAGGATTTATGTGGAAATCAAATTCGTGCTTCGGTTAACTTCATGGGCTTCCAAATGGTAAGACTCGGTCTCGTCATGAGTTCTCCCTGCTTTCCATCTGGGTTGTTGGAAGAAGGATTTCTGTGGTTGGAACATGGGTTCAAACTCTTGACTGGTTATGATAAATAGTTTGTTGTTTATTGCCCAGTTTTTATTTAGAAACCCTTGCGATATTTCGTTGGGTAGCACAAGCTCTTGAAGCTATGATGTATATGTGGTTTCGATTAAGCGTTTCAGCCTTATGGCTTAAGTGATGTAATGTTGTTGTTAAGATTAAAATAACTTCCTCTATGCTCAGAGATGTTTATGTGATCTCTGTCTCGTTTGCTTAAGTTTTCCTATTTGAACTCCAAGAAAATGAAGACTGTGAACTGGGTTTTTCCTTAACCTAATAGTAATGTAATTTTAAATTTACAATTAATAAAGAAGACTTAGGTTTTGATTCTTCGATTCTACAGGCTATAAGCCTTCCTTTGATTAAGAATTTTTTATTGGAATTGATTTGTAATTACTGGTTTACTTTGTTCATTATTTATGTATGTATTTTATTTATTACTACCCTGTAATTATAGTTATTTTAAGCTCTGTTGTGAAATAATAATTTAATTTCTAGGACTTTACTTTGAACACACTGTTTAACCCTATAGTTTAAAATAAATCCTAGTTTATTTTTACAGCATTAATAACTCTATTTTTCAAAATAAAATAAAGAAAGATTATACAACCTATAGTTATAAGTATGATGCTAACTCTGTATGAAATGAGAAATTCTAAACAGTTTTACTTCCAAAACTTAATTAATAAATACTTGGGTTTTAGTACAGCATACTTGAACTAGGTAATATTGACTTTCAGTAATTTTTTTGTGAAATAAAAGGATTATAAAAGGATCCTTAGCTCCTAGATAAAACACACTCTGGTCTATAAATTTAATGTTCATGAACTATTTTATTATTTCTTTTTACATATTTTCTCAAATATTAGTTATTTACTTTACTACTGTTGACTATAATATCTTTATTTTATCAGTTTACTAATGCTGAAATAATAATATTATTTACTATTTCTTTATACCTATGTTTCCATTTAGTTGGATGAAGTAAAATAAGTGCAGTCAATACATAATGCTACTATTCAATGAAATTCATAGACATTGAAGTAAAATCTATTTACTATCTACATTCAAATAAAAGAATCATATATACTGTTTACATTTCAATAAAAGAATCATTTGATTTACCTAAGACAATCCAACTGTGCTAGAGTACGACCTGAGTCCAGGTGTGGAAAAACACAGCTTGGAAATTTATTTTCTATCTATTTCACTTATTTACATAATCATTTCCATTTCTACTATAATCTGAAATTTTACTGAACTTAACATTACACAGTTTAATTTTCATTCATAAACCCTAAACACTAACATGCCATAAACTAAGAATTATTTAACTGAAGACAGTAAAAATAAAATAGAACCTGTTGAGGACAAGACGACAACAGATTAAGGAGGTTGTTCCTCCCAACCAAACTCCTGGAGAGCGCTCAAACAACGCTTCCTCAGGACCCCCGAGCTTGTTCCTAGTCTTCTTGGTTGAGAACACGGGGGCTTCACTTGTTGACCAATATCCTATCACATTAGTTCATATTGTGGGTTTTAAAATTATCAAAAATTGAACCAATATATTGCAGGTATTGGGGGGATGAGGGGTTTACGGTGGGGGTTGGTAGGGTGGTTTATAAGGATTGAGGTATAAAAAGGGGTGGGGAGGAGGTTTTAAGTATTGGGAGGGGGTTTCAACAAAAAGAATTTGGGGAAATATCTCTGGAAATTAAGGGTATTCTTTAATATCCCACGATCGCACATGCTATGTGAGAGGTTCACTAAGTGAAGTCCCCGTGGCTGAGAACTGGGTGGAGAATGCAACTATAAAAGCTCTGTCACCTGACTGCTCCAATTACCTTAGTAATAAAAATATGCTCTTAGCAGTATGATATCTAGCTTAGAAGCTGCAACTAGATCAATCTCAGTAGTTATCCCCTCAAACACACTCCGGACTCCCCTGCATTGAATTTCTCATGAGTAAAATTCATTCACCCTGAATGATCACTTCTCTAGAATGAGTAGCCTTAGCTCTCTTCAATGGGAAATTTTATAGAGATGCCTAGGTATTTTCCGTCATTAGAGGAAATTTGAGGCATAAAATGGGCCTCCTAAGGAAAATAATAAAATAATAGTTATTAATTTTAGAGGAAGAATGAAAAAAACTACTTTTTTATTCGTATTTTTGACATATCTCCCTGTGGTTTTACTTGAATTCTGAGTGGAAGAGCTCGTTGGATGAGGAATTTAATTCCACATCCAAATAGTACCCACACTGCATACTTTTAACGGACCCTCCTACCCCAAAAATAAGAAATGATGACATCATCATCACATTTTTTCAGGTATTTCTTATTTTTGGGGTAGTGGGGTCCATCAAAAGTATGCATTGTGGGTACTCATTGGATGCAGAATTAAATTTCACATCCACCGAGCTCTCCCGCTTAGAATTTGAGTAAAAAAACAGGGAGATATGTCGAAAATACGAACAAAAAAAATAGTTTTCTTTTAAGACAAATATGTCAATTCAACCATTATGGTTGACTCATTTTATTGAAATTATATTCGTTCCTAAGTTCCAACTCACAAAATTTATTGTTGGCACGTTTTCTTATAAGGCCCATTTTAGACCCCAAATTTCCTCGAATGCAGTTTTCATTAAATGAGCCACCTGCTCTGATTCCACTTTCTTGGGGAATCATGACCACAAATATAGGGAAGTTTCCACCTGCAACAGTTGGAAGTGGTTTGAGGATGCTGCCACATGTCAGTTTACTCTCCACCCAGTCTCCTCCACCAATTGACCAGTAAACACTCTTTTAACAACTTCCCTAAGCTGTTGTCTCCTCATTTATTTATTTATAAATAAAATATTCTGAATTTACATTAAATATTCTTGACCCCACTGGGTCATCAATTACAACTTAGCATAAAATTTAACACAATGTTCCTCAAATATTATAAAATTGTTTTTGCAAATTGGGGCATGTGACAACCCCCGAGATGAGACCATGGATCCACAACTAGAGGAACACTTAGTCTAGAAAATATCGAAACTACCTCTTCTGAGACACATGTCAGTTTACTCTCCACTCAGTCTCTCCACCAATTGACCAGTAAACACTCTTTTAACAACTTCCCTAAGCTGTTGTCTCCTCATTTATTTATTTATAAATAAAATATTCTGAATTTACATTAAATATTCTTGACCCCACTGGGTCATCAATTACAACTTAGCATAAAATTTAACACAATGTTCCTCAAATATTATAAAATTGTTTTTGCAAATTGGGGCATGTGACAACCCCCGAGATGAGACCATGGATCCACAAGTAGAGGAACACTTAGTCTAGAAAATATCGAAACTACCTCTTCTGAGAAGCACAATGCTTCCCACTACTACTGTCTTGTCTATTTCCACTACCTATGTGATATGACCTAGCTCGACATTCCCATTTCCTGGCTTCCTGTGTGAGAAGTTGGACCAATAGAGTGATATAATGGAAGCAAAGGGAAACCAACTAAACTAACTCTAAGCCTCAATACATTGAATCCTACCAACATTCCCAACATGGATCGATATCACAAGTCACATGGTCCAAAGCTCAAGATTAACTTCAACAAGGAGAGGGTATATGAACTTATAGCACAAAGAGGCCCACTCTAACACAAAGGGATCAACTAAAATTAGATAGAGGTAAGGTTTAAGATTCATCATGGATACTTAACTTGAATTAGTGGAGTGGTGTCTAGGTGAAAAGATTCCATTTCCCGAATTAGCACCATGAGAAGGAGTGACCAAAAACCAAGGAGTGGAGCCATGAAGAGCAAATGGAGGCACACTAATGCATAAAGGGGGTTGCAAAACATCATGGAGAGAGAAATAGGTGAGATAAGGCTTCCAACAGGTTCATAGATATCATGGAGTCACAAAAATAGGATCATCAATGCATAATGTAAGAGTGGAAGCTAGAAAATAGATTAGCACCCCTAAAAACTCAGAAAAAAGGGCTCATAAATGACTGAAAACACATAAATGTGAGGGAATATCTTCCAAAGGAGGGCACCCTAGGAAATAGGGTCCCACTAAGGTGTGCAAAATATTAAATATTAACTCCATATTCCATAAATATTGAGAATAGGATCCATTGTACAAGGTTTGGGTGATCAACATTATTAATGTCACCAAGGTGTAAATATGAGCTAGGATGGACAAACATAAGCCAAAAACAAGTTATAAGGTGTTATGGATGTCCCCATTCCTCCTAACTTTGTGGAATCCATGGTCCCCCATACTCTTTTAGTTTCCTTTGATAAGCCAATTGCTTTGTTTAATCAATAGTAACAACATTCAAAGATAGACGGATGCTAGTAATAACATTAACATTAATAATAGTGCCAAAGTCC
Source organism: Pseudotsuga menziesii (assembly GCA_001517045.1). Taxonomy (NCBI): domain Eukaryota; kingdom Viridiplantae; phylum Streptophyta; class Pinopsida; order Pinales; family Pinaceae; genus Pseudotsuga; species Pseudotsuga menziesii. Next base: position 221,118 of record LPNX010317278.1, on the reverse strand, counting down.
AAAATCACATTATCAAACAATAATCATAAGTCCTTAATCAAATTAATCATGAAAAGGAGGATAATTCCACATTCATACAAAATATCATAAGTCCATAATGAAAAAGAACATAAGTCATATGAAAGATCATAAGTATGGGGCTTAACATCTGGGGTATTACATATCTATGATGATAAAATCAATAAATTCCATCAATAAAAGTTGGGAAAATGATCATATGAAGGTGGAAAAATGTGGCAAACAAATTTTGAATTTCATAAAATAACATTGTTTAATGATTAGAAGGGATGTAGAGGAACTTGGTCACCTGTTTGTTTTGGGTACAAAATGTTGCAAGTTCAAATCCTTTCATCCCCTCATTTTCCATGGGGGGGAGGGGAAATGAAGTTCTCACTCTCTGAGACTTCCTATGCACAACACTTAATGGGTTGGGATACCCAAGGATATAATGTTGGTAATAGAGGTTTAATTAGTTCTGTTGAATAATTTAATCCATACTCTTCCCACCCCCTAGCTTGGTGTTTATGGGTTGTGTCGACTCGATTAGGAGACAATATATGGAGATTTAGGGTCATTTTAAGAATCAACTTTCACCTCATATCTTTCATGATATCTTCATGAATGTTAAATTATTGGATATTATAAGATATGTTAAGTACATTACAGGTGATAAGGTAAAAATATAGCAATTTCTAAGTGGATTACCTTAGTCATATATGGAAAAAAAAATTTGAGTTTGATAAACTCCAAACTCTAAATGAAACCATAATCAAGGATAAGTATTGTTATGATCGGAATAAAAGAAAACCATAATTACATATAAACACATGGAAGGAAAAGAATAAAGATAAATTTGATGAAATAAGGAAAGGATCAAACTTCCTCATTTCAAGAATCAACAAACGCAATCAATGCAAGGTGAGGCTAAGTCATTTAGGTTGGAAGGAGATAATCCAAGAGAGACCCTATAGTGTAGGGAATGTTGAAATTTTCCCTTTCTTATAGATTGTCCACATCGAATTAGAAGTTTCAAATAGGTTCACAACAATCAAGAGGGTACAATTGTTGGGGATGTATCATGAACTGTCCTAGGATCAATATTGAACTAGAGGACCCTGAAGTTTACCATCAATCAACTATGGTTGTAGTTGAAGGTAAGATTTCTAAGAAATATATTCTTATTTGTATTGAACTTGGATCTACTCACAATTATGTTATTCCTAGAATTGTTGAGATTTATGCTTTTGATAAGAGAAAGCATAATAAATCATGGTTGGTTCAACTAGCCATTAGAACTAAGAGAAAGGTTAGTGAAGTGGCAGACACACTCTTCACATGGACATACTCTTCACATGGCCAACTTTGAATATTTTTCCACTTGTTTTTTATGGTGTTCTAATTGAATGGATTGGTTGGAAGAACACTAGTTAAATTTTATTGCTACAACAAAAATTTTGAATTTATTGATGAAAAAAATATGAGGATAGAGAAAGGCATTCTAGACTATTGGGAATATTTCATCCTTGCACTTGAAGAAATATTTTAGGAAAGGTTTCCGATTATATGTTGTACATTTATTAGAATTAGAAAAAGATAAAGGTCTCAAAATGGAGGACTACCATGGCTTGCAGGAATTCAATGATGTGTTCCTTGATGAAATATTAATACTTCCTCCAAAAAGGGATATTAATTTCACAATTGATCTTGTGCCAAGAGTGTATAATTTAGTGAAGCATAGGATCCTCATTCCTGAATGAAATCAATTGTGAAAGAAGGCTACAGAAGATAACACGAATTTAGTAAAGATTGATCAATCATTCATGACAAAATTGCACACACAAGGAGACAAAATTGGAAGATAAATATTACATCCATTAATCACTAAATTGTATGCAATACAATGGTGTTACAAATAGGAGAATTCAAATGCCTTAGTTAGGATTAAAATCTACCAACCTGGACTGAATCCAGAGCTAACTCGGTGTGGTAAAATAACCACTAGAGCTCACTAATGCAACTCTGAATAACTAAATCAGTTCATAAACATTTAATTGACTAAGTTAGGTGAGCAAAGGCACCCAACCTCCCTTAAATCATGCAAACCAGTACTAGGATGACTGAAAGCGAACTAACTGATGGGAATCATAGCATAACTAGACATAACTTAACACCGTCGAGGGTCAACTACTGTTGACTACCGGTGATACTCAGAGTGGGTTCCTAAATTACAGGCATTGGTCCCTAGAACCCCTAAACTCATGAAAACACAAGTATTGAGTGTTAGGTGGGCCCTAGATGAGTCCTCCATGGCACTACTGAAGTGGAAATGACCTCCTAATCTAGGAAAAGAAAAATATATTATGGTGTTCAAGGGAGGATTAATTAATTAACATTAACACCCCCCTTAATCCTAAATTGGACAACCTGGACCTTGGAAACCAAGACCAAAGGTCACCCATGCAATTTAGATGCAAAAAATGTCTGCTTAACAAAACGAGGAAATGCGGAAAAATTCATGGGAATGACCCCCATTCAAAATATGCAAGAAAAACCAGGATCAAGCTTTCACCTCTAGAGAAATTTCTTCTTGAAAAAAAACTTGTAAAAATATTTCTGCAATCTACATCTCTGTGGAGTAGTAATGCAGTGTGATGCTCATTGTGTGCATTGGTTTCCTGGTACTGTACATGTGAACCTATCCACCTTCTTCCAATAGGATGATAGAAAGGAGAATAAATGTTTCCTTTGTCTCTTCTTTCTGGAGGAAGAATGACATGATCCAATTTGTTCTTTAGTGAGAAAAATTGTTATTAGACCTTACCATCATGAAGCATCTCTTTCGGAGTTTGTAGAACCTCTTTGGGAGAAGTGGATTTTCTTGATATAATGCAAGGCTCTCTGTTTGAAACTGAGATCTTGTTCTTCTCTTATCATATGAATCTCTAGTCATGTTCCCAACAACCTCAATAACCTTTTGAGCCCATTTAGGCCTATGATTGGGAGTAGGGACTGTATCTAGATCCAGATCCAATTAAAATTCATCTTCAATTCCATAAAATGATTCAACTTGGTCCTCTACTTCAGATTCTGAATCTTAAACATTAATGGAAACATTATCATATGCAAAAGGTTTAGGTAGGATGTATTTACCTTCCCTTTCAAATGGCATCTAGGACTGTAGTGGATCTGAGTATGGTAGAAAGTGTGATAATTCATATGCCTTGAAGGCATGGTTTGCACCACCTTTCACTATAATATTCCTAGTTGAGATATTTGAGATCTCTACTAAGTCAAGACCAAATACAACTTGCTTTGGTGAGCCTATATGAGTCATCTGGTATAGAGACAAGAAATTTTCTATTAAGGAGAGCACATAGAGAACATTCTTGAACACTCCATGCTCTAATTTAATTGAAACCTTTTCTTCATATTAGATTTGAGTGTCATATCCCATGTGAATAACTAGACTATCAGTAATTTGTAATTAAGAGAATGATTCTTTGGATGCAACCATGTGATTGGAGGCTCCCGAATCAATGAGGAAGGCATGAGATTTTGAAAACCCAGCCTTCAATGCATGTAATCTCTCATGATCTTCGGCATTATCTCCAGAGTAAGCCTTATTTGCGCCTTTCAAGAGGAAAATATTGTGCTACTCAAGGAGTATTGAAATCTAATCTATTGTACTCTTCATACAATCTTTCATTGTATGGTTTCCTTTCTTACAGTAGGAGCACTTGCCCTTGCCAAACCTCTGATGCTTGTTCTTCTTAGATCCTAAGCCTTCATTTGATGGATCTAACTCTTCTCTAGGTTCAAATTTAGTTTTCTTGTCCTTTTTTCCTGTTCTCCTTTCCCATTCTCCTTTCCTTTCTACCTCCTCCTTTCTTTCACATTCTTTGTCTCACCAACCAAGAGATATTGATTTGTGGAGGCTTAGATGACTCCCATCTGTATCAACTTGTCATGTTCTTGTATTAGAGTTTATGTGAAGGAATCAATTGATGGAATTCTCCAATGAGGAGTTGTTAGTCTCTCGGAGTGAAAGGTGGATACGAACACTGAGAACTTTGGGCCAAGTTTGCTCATAATTGAGAGCACCAATTTCTCATCCTTATTCTCAATCCCCCACTACTTGCATTGCATGACACAAGATTTGAATTTTGAGAAAAATTGTTGTATAGTTTTGAATTTGCTGGGAGGTAGTGCTATCAGCTCATTCTTTATAATATGGTCCCTCGAATCATGCTTCTTAATAAACAAGGATTAAGATTTTCCCATACTTCTTTCATAGTTTTTAGTCCATCAAGATGGAATAGTAACTCTTTGGAGATGTGGATGCACATGAAGCCAAATGATCAATCTAGCTTGTTCAAATACTTTGATTTTTCAAGATGTTTATTGGGTTCGACCTCTCTTCCCATGGTGATCATGTACATACCCTTATTGCGAAATACTATCTACATATCGTCCCCCCAATAAACATAGTTGAAGGGTGTGAGGATTCCAGGTGTCAAAGCTGTTGAATTCTCCATCTTACAGATTCAAGAAACAACTAATTATTTAGAAAATATTTGAATGTACCTACAAAACACTTCAATTCGCAATCAAACCAATCAAACACTCTCCACTTCGACATGTGCACTTTCTTTGGGTGCATCACACTTGGCTAGACCTCTCTGGACAAAATCCATAAGGATTAAGGAAAGAATACCAGGATTTATGTGTAACCCAATTGCTTATGGTGCATCAATGAAAGTTTTTGAGCTTTGAAGCTGGCCTAGATACCCGCTCTGATACCATGTTTAATTTATTGAAGCATAGGATCCTCAGGTATGAATGAAATCAATTGTGAAAGAAGGATGTAGAAGAGAAGAAGAATTTAGTAAAGACTGATAAATCATTCATGAAAATATTGCACATGCAAGGAGACAAAATTGGAAGAATAACATTACATCCATTAATCAGTGAATTATATGTAATACAAGGGCATTACAAATAGGAGAATTTGAATGCTTTAGGTAGGATTCAAATCTACCAACCTAGATTGACTCCAGATCTAACTTGGTGTGGGAAAATCACCACCAGAGCTCACTAATGCAACTCTGAATAACTGAATCAGTGCAAAAACAATTAACTGGTTGACTTAGGTGAGAAAAGGCTCCCAACCTCCCTTAAATCATGCAAATTGGTGCTAGGATGACTGAAAGTGAACTAACTTATGGGAATCAGATCATAATTGAACATAATTGAACACCGACTATGGTCAACTGTTGGTGGCACTTAGAGTGGGTTCCTAAATTATAGGAATTGGTCCCTAGAGCTCCTAAACTAATATAGACAGGTACATTGAGTGTTAGGTGGGCCCCAGATGAGTGCCCCATGGCACTAGTGAATTGGAAATCACCCCCTAAGCTAGGAAAAGAGAACTAGACTAAGGTGGTCAAGGGAGGATTAATTAATTAATCCTAACAAAGAGTTCTGCCTTAGAGATAAAAATGTAGCTGCAAGAGTTGTTGGAAAATAAATGCATTTGTCTAAGTGCATCCCCATGGAAATAACCACTATTTGTGAAAATGAAGGATGGAACCCTTAGGATGTGTATTGATTATAAACAACTAAATAAGGTTTATGTGAAGAAAAAATACCATTAACCGCAAATTAATGAAAATTTTGACCAAACAAAAGGGCAACGATATTTTCAAAGATTGATTTGAGGTATGGTTACCATCAAGTAAACATCAAGGAAGAAGGAATCTACAAAACAACATTTAAAACAAGGTAAGGCCATTATGAGTATGTGGTGGTTCCATTTGGTCTGATTAAAGCATCAATGTCATTCATGTGCCTCATGAATAGTGTTTTTGGAAAGTACTTGGATACATTTGTAGTTGTTTTTTTGGATGATATCCTCATTTAATCTAAAAATGAAGAGGAGCATGAAACACATTTGAGACTAGTTTTTCAAGTGTTAAGGGGACATAAATTGTATGCAAACCTAAGCAAATGTGATTTCTATAAAGATGAAATTCATGATTTGTGTCACATTATTTCAGACAAAGGGATATCTATGGATCTAGAAAAGATTGAAGCCATTATGAATTGGCCAACTCCAAAGAATTTAATAGTTGTAATATATTTTATGGTTTTTGCTAGTTATTATAGGAGTTTTATTGAAGAATTATCCAAGGTTGCACACCTAATTACATCTTTGAAAATAAGGGAATAAAGTTTGAGCAGATACATGAATGTGAAGAAAGTCTCCAACTATTAAAGAAGAAGGCTTATTAGTGCTCCAATTTTGGAAATTACGAACTTAGAAAAGTATTGTGTTGCATGTGCAAATGCATGTAAATAAGAAATGGGTAAAGTTATTATGCAAGACAATCATGTAGCATGTTACAAGTCAATAAAGTTGAAAGAAATGAAAAGATTTGTGTTACCCATGATTTAGAGCTTCTTGCAATAATGCATGCTTAAAAATGTGGAGGTGTTATTTGATGGGAGGGATATTTGAGATTAGAAATTACCATTGTGGTCTAAAATGTTAGACAAGATAGATGGTTGAATTTTTTGTGTAAAATTGGTTTTGAAATCAAACAATAAAAGGAAAAGAAAATAAATCGGTTGATGCATTTAGCAAAAGAAATGTATGCAATGCATATGCCAGTTATTAGAATTTGGAAATCAAATTTCAACAAACAATTGTTGATTTCCTAGTTGAAGATGAACAATATGCTCAAGTGAAAGATAAATTATGTCAAAGCGAATTTTGAAAAAATGTATGAAGTTATTAGTTGGAGGACGATCTACTTCTTACCTGCAAGAATAGAATGTATATTCATAATTACATGGATTTGAAAAGAATAGGTTGAACATTGACACTTGCCAATTTTATTACAGCCTTTGTCAATTCCAAAATGGAAATGTAAAGTAGTAACCATGGATTTAATTATCAGGTTACAAACTACTTCAAGGAAATATGTTTATATCATGATTGTGGTGGATAAATTATTTAAGTCAACAAATTTTATTCCTATTAAATTCACTCACAAGACTGATGATATATCAATACAATTTATGAAGGAGTTATTCATGTTACATGGGATACATAAAGAATTGTACTTGACAAAGACACTAAGTTTACATCTAATGTTTGAAAAATTCATTTTGCACATTTGGGTACACAATTGAATTTTAGCACTTCCTACCATCTACAAACATAAAGAAAACTAAAAAGATAAATAAAGTGATTGAGGGAATGCTTTGCATGTATGTGGTGAATAAACCATCATGGTGGAAGGATGGTCTACCCTTGGTAGAGTATGTATATAGCAATTGGATATAAGAATCATTGAAAATGAGCCCATTTGAAGCTTTGTATGGAAGAAGATGAAATACAATAATGAGTTGCGATAATCCAATGGATAGAATTGTGATTGAGCTAAAAATACTTAAGGAAATGGAGAAAGAGGTTGCAAAAATTAGGAAATTTTTTAAGGAAACCGAAGATAGGCAAAAAACCTCTATAGATAAAAGTAGAGTGCAAAGGAAAATGTCAAGTTGGGGATCATGTTTACCTCTGAGTGAATCCAAAAGAGAGTTTCTCATAGATTGGAAGTTGTGCCAAATTGTTGCCAAGATATTGTGGGCCATTTGAAATTATTGAGAGGATATGTCCAATTGCATATACACATGTCAACACTAAATCTCATAATGTTTTCCATGTTTCTTTACTTAAGAAATATTTACATGATCATAACCATATGATTTATGGGAATGTGATCCAAGTGGAACTAGGGGATAATTCCAAACATAGCCATTGGTCATCCTCAAAAGGAAAGTACAATTTCTCCAAAACCAAGCCATCAAGCAAGAAAAGGTGCAATGGAAGCACTTTGGTCTTGATGATGCTACATAGGATATGGATGATGCCATGAGAGAGGCATACCCATTTTTGTTATGATTTTAAAGTAACACCAAGAATGATGTTATTCTAAGGGGGAGGAGAATGTAAGACCAATTTTTTTATTTTTGAAAAGTATTAAATCAGATTATGTAGAATGATGTAAATATGCTACTAAGAATTCCTAATGCAAATCTCAACACAAGACCCAACTAGTGAATGGTTAGCCATGTATTATGTAAATATCCATATATGGGCCATGTGGTTGGATTGTCACAGTGGTGTAAAAACCTATGTAAATATTATTTTTGATAATAATAAAATGGTCAAATATGGTTTTGTAAATAGCACTGGAGGGGCTATGATTCCACTAGAGAGGAAGAAGAAAGGGGGCTTATGGAAGAGAAAATTCTCCTTTTCCAAGTATCATCCTTAGATTCATCTATTTTTTAACATGTTCCTAAAATGAACCATTTACTTTCTCTGAATTATAAAACCCAATAATTGAATGCATGGGTGAGGTTGTTGATGGAAAGTATTCTCATGTAATTTTGGATGCATAGGATGAATATACTTTTATGAAAATTGTAAGAGTAATTCATTCTATGGTCAAAAGTAATGTCAATTGTATTTTGACCAGTCCTCTCATCTCCATCTGAATATATCACTCATTTTCCATGCATATTTCATATACTACATATACTACATAGTTTTGGATGTTGTTCTCCGTTTCCAATTACCATAATGAGAAAATAACTAGAAATTAGCACTGTGGAGAGGAAATTATACACATGGAGTGAAAAATGATGATTGTAGGTGAGGATAGAGGATGGGAAAGATAGGAAACATTTACCCATTGTTTATTTGATTCTCCCTAGATTCTTGAGATGCCATGAATTGATGTTACGGGAAATTTTCTAAAAGCATATAGAAGGTTGGAATATTTCTACACACACTATAGAGTATTGTAATGGTTGGGTACTCTAAGGGGCAGTTGAGCAAAGAAAGAATACGACTTCATTGTGTTGTGTGGGATAGTGGAAAAGAGTTTCATGGTTTGGATGGCTGAATAGATGCATGTGGTTCTCTATGGTGAGCAAGTTGGCTAAGCATGAGAGAAAATGAGTTGCAATGAGAGAGATATCGAATCTTGTAGGTGTTTCCTTCACCTTCGTGTTTTCTTTGCCCTAGTGGTCTCATATCTTAGCTTAGGGGTGGTATCTACAAATGATACATATGGTTGGGTGGAAAGTTTCTCTTACTAAACTAGTTTCTTTGACGTTTTTTAGTTAAAGGATAAGTATTCATTGATATCTATGAATATGAAAAAAAACTTGTTTTTGTTGTGAACATTATTGTTTATACAAGTTGTGCATGAATATAGTTTTAATTGCACTATATTTTACATTTGTACTTGTATTTCTTAATTTATGTTACTCGTGTTTGGCTTAATTTACTTATGAAATTGAATAATGGCCTCCATGCGGTGAAATTTGAAAGTATGAAATTCATGACTACCCATCATGTGTTCACAATGATGGACGAAAATGTTACACTATCGGTAATAATAAGTCCTATGAATCATATGAGGAAATCACCATTATATGATCCCATTGCATGAAGCATATATTTTAAATAAGGATATAGTTGTATATGCCACACATAGAGCCCAGACTTGTATCATTGCCTAAATCCAATACTTTGTTTTGAGATTAACAAAGAATATGACATTTTGGAGTGATTTGATTGGGTTATAATGATAATAGTCAACACATTATATACCTATACATGATTCTCCTTATACCTTTTATTGAGTCTTTATCATTGGCGTTGAATCTTTGGTTGTGGAAGTGATGAATTTGAGGTTTCCATTGAAAAAGCAATTTCTGGTAAAATTTTAATAATAATCCTCCATCTCATCATTACTTTTCCTTAACTCACTATTACATTGTATATCCCTTGAAAATTCCTATGTTTTTGGTAGAAGTTAGCAAAAAAAATGTTACAAGGTTCAAGCTTCCACTTGTGCTTGACAAAAACACGTTATTAATTTTCCACAAGATTTTGAGAACAATATATTACTAGACAATGGATTTAATTTTGGGATGACTATATTGTACTATGTAATAATCAAATTTTTATATTGTTCAACTAGAACATCCAACTCAACCTTTCAATAAGTAGAATAGAAATGTTTACTTTCTCTATAAGTTTTAAACCTATGCAAATGAAGAAATGCATACAAATTATTAAGAAAAACAAAAATAACTACAATGGCGCATGCACACACACACACGCGCGTGTGTGCTACATAGATATTTACCTTACATACTCTTAATTGGGAAAAAAAACCTAACTTAAAGACACACCTTTCATTATATCAACTAGACCATTCACAATAAGAAATTTAGGTATTTTTTAGCATCCAAACCCTACTCCATTAACTCGAATCATATTACAACCAAAATCTATTAACTAGTATTATATAACAATGATCCAAAAAACCATTTGTATAAAAGCACAAAATAGCCAAAAACAGACCCAAATTGTTTTTCACCTAGCACAATTTTCATGCAAAGAGTATAAAACATCTCCTACATTATCCACTAAATTTGTATAAATAATCCTTCCATCAAATGGTGATGTAATACTCCCAAATAATGCATATGACATAAGTTTCTTAGCATTTTGGATCAAGGAAAATTCTCCAAACTATGTAAAACTCTACACACACCATATACCTTTCAAAAATTACCTTTTGTTCTTCAACTATTTATCCAGAAGGATTTGTTTGGAAATGCATATGCCTTCTTTTTAAGAACTTTAGATATTTGATAATAAAATGGTTGTGAGCACTCAAACATACAAATCCAAAGGTGTGAAGGATATCAAAAGAAATGTATTATAGTATGTGTTTGAGACTATGTACTACATCCACATTTTCTACGCTTAAGGGGATTGTGTTTCCTTGTTGATTGTCTAGTTCGATAGCTCAACTCTCCTTTGACACATTCTTATTTGTATTAATCAAATACAAATTTGTGCAGTTATGGTAACTCTAACTAATGACTATTTAAATGTGACATATATAGTCTGAAAGTTGCCTTGAATAACAACTAGAAAATATGGCACATGCTTATACTCAATCAATTCTTCTATTAAAGTTCTATTCTAGAGGAAACACAGATCAACATATTTCGATATAAGTTATATTTTATTAGATCCTGTTAAATTATATGCCCATTATGCAAAAAAAATTAACTCAATTAGTATAAACCAAAACTTGTCTCTACTTTGTTTAAAGTAAGTTTCATCTCTCTTTTCCTATACAAGCAACTTAATAGTTCCGACTATACCATAAATGCTAGTCATTTTCATTGGATTGTAATAGGTTATTCATTAATAAGACTTAGATACTCCTGTGAACAACTTACAAAAAGAGACCGGTAAGACCCACCATTACAAGATTGACAATGTATTCATATGGATATTCTAGTAGTTACATTTTAGTGTAGAATTTTGAAATAATTTCCAATCCTCCTATTTCCATTCAAAGTATAAGAATTGGACTCTCTAACGTCTTTCCCAAATAGAGGGAGTCCACCACAACCCATAAAAATGTGTGATCTCCATCTTTTTCTCCAAGAGAACCTTACATAAGGAGATTGTATCCTCAAAGACAGTCTATATTCATCATGATAATTTACAACACTACTTGACATGAACAAAAACGACCGCTCTTTACACCATTGACTCATCTTGTAATACTACATAAGCATGCATTAGTATTCAAACCATAACACCCTTGTCATCTCGATTTATATAGGTTTTCAAATACTTAATACTAAAATCTTTTTCCAAAAAGCTATCAAGTTTTCCTCTTATAAAGCGTGTATAAACCACTCAAGAATATGTAACAAAATCCAACCATGTCTAATGCAAATGGAAAAGTGTTATCCATAACCAAGGTACAAAGTCCAACCACGTCTAATGCAAATGTAAAAGTGTTCTCCATAACCAATATAACAACAATTTCAAGGTTTTTTTTAACAACCATTGCTATAACAATTCATCCCAAAGGTCCCACAAAGACAATTATTCTTGAAGTATATACGCCAATCATTTGGAAAAGATGTTATAATATTTTTCTAGCGATCTTTGATGATACCGTATTGATATGGGTACATCGACTACCGTCATTCTACATGAATTATGACTTAGCCAATGCATTTGCTTCCAATCACAAAAGAGGAATGCAACATTGTGATATCTCCTTTCATTCTTTGCAAATATGATTTTCCATACCTCAAAGTCTATCAACTTCAATATTACCTACACACATGAAGCAATCCTCATTACATTACTTTTCTCCCTTGTGAAATACATATCTCAAGGAAACCCACTTGACATAGTGCCTCATTTTGTAAACTGGATTCTTTAGGGCTCAAAGCCAATATAACAATATAATAATTATGAGCTCAATATGTCATTGTAGGAATCAATCTTTGGTTGGGAGGATAACAATCCTTCTCTCAACCACATAGGCTATACCTAATTAATTTTTTTTTCATTAAATACACATCCAAGAGAAACCCAATGAGCACTTCCCCTCATTGAAAATGACACCTAGGGTAAACCAGATTCCACAAAAGTTCAAGGATTTTTCAATACGGTGCTAAAGTATGTTACAACAATATACTGACTAAGATCTCATACATGTCACTTGCAATAGTTTAACCTATGTGGAGAGTATAACACTCCTCACAACTTCTCAACCTAGATCCAATTGACTAGTATTTTGGAAGATAAATCTTGAGAACCCCCTAGGAACTTCTTGTCAGCACCCCAAATTTTCACAAAAATTTAAAATTTTGAGATAACATAAAATGTTTACAGTTGCAGTTTGATAACTGCTAGCAGCTATTATAAGATATGAAAAATAAAAGTAACCATTTATCTTTAACACATCTAGACTAATGTTGTTTTAAATTTTCATATGTGATGTAAGTAATCTGCATTCGATTATTTAGCTTAACTGATAGTTTGAATGTCAAGTAGGCAAGGAGTCATTTTCTAGCTAGGGATTACTTAGCGATTGCTAACGTATCTGGATTTCTAGATCTTTACAGGCTTGACAGGTAATCTTTGACCCAGTAAAAATTTATCAAGGCGATAAATCAGATATATTTCTCTTAACATAGAATATACTGCTAGAGTAAAAGTTCTACTTAGAAGACTCAAGATTATGCAAGGTAAAGTAATGTTTCTTTTACTTGATCCACAATATTATTTTACTTAATCTTTGTTTCGTAGAGGTTATTAATGTCACCCTATTGTTTGTCTCTTAACAGTAAGATATTTAAGATAGATAAAAATTTCCTTCTAACTTTACTCTAACTGATTTCCAGTTCTTAAAAAAGTTCATGATAATATTTCATAACTCTTCCTTAGACATAAGAGTCTATTGCTATTATCATCATAATAATTAAAGCGCTGCTTATCATTATACAAATAGACCTAAGTCTTTCGGAACATAAGCTTATTGTATTCTTTTCAACTCTGTTTCAATTAGGACTCAACATGGTTAAATTATTAGCTTAACATCGCTTGTATTTTATGAGATATCCTCTACATAAAAATCGTCAAGATCGTGGTTGGAATTTCCATTTTCTTCATGAACAACATAATGTGACAATTTCATATTACCCTACTATTTTCTTATATGTGAATAAGATGCAATAAAATCCTAAAGAGTTTACTATTCTAACCCTAAATTTTAAGTTCATCTTGATTTGATTCATCTTAGAACTTGGTAAATATTATGGAGTTCCATGATCATGTACTTATAGATTTATATCCTACATCTAGTACTATAGGTCCCTTTTTGAGTGTAGGAACTATTCTTATGTATAAGTGTCATTATATATTTATACACCTTATTAGTTTAATTCTAATTCTTATAACTTAACCATTCATAGTTCATGATTATAAGACCAAGTTACTTAAAGCATTCTCAAACCTGTTCAAGCTTATACTGACCTCTTAATCTTTTTCTTACAAGTTTGATTAAGAAAGGTTATAAAATCCTTACAATACTAGGCATCAAATTCATAAATAAAACCCTTGAGAAACAAGTGCATCGAATCCATATGCAATTCGGTTCTTTACCAAAGCTATTTATAAGGTTAAACATTATGTTTTAACGTTGGTATAACACTTGTTCATCGTCGAGGCTTGACTTTGTTTCGCAATAATATGATTTGGACTTTATGTGATAACACATTATTACTACATGAATAAAGTTTTAACAAATAATTGGGTTCGAATGATTTGCAGTGGAGACTATACGAATAACCCACCGTGAACTGAAAATATTTGAGTACATGTAGAAATCTCCTCGCCATGCAATACATGACTTACAAGCCTTACCTTGCAACCCTAAACTTCATTGCTTCAGCAAGGGTTTCGGTCTCTGCTTCCTTGGGTTCACTGTGGCCATGAGGACTTGTAGTTGCTTGCCTCCAGCTCCACCGTTTGTGCATTTTATTTGAAGAGCCATTTTTTAGAGTGAGAGTTATAAGCCATAGCTCATGAATGAATAGTTTTCTGCAACCCAACCTTGTTGTGCATGAGGATAGTGTTGTATAGTTGGTAGTTCAGTGTTGAAATTGTGTTTTGGCCACTGTCACTGCTTGCTCCTACTCCAGTTGTCAAAGTGGTTGATAAAACGAACTCAGTTACCTCCTTCTCAGGTGAATGCGAGGTTTGTTGTGCTCGTGGAGTCGGTCTACCTTCATCTTGACCTCGGTTTCCAACATTACAGGTATACATCATTTTTAAGAAGTTGAGCAATATAACAATTTATAGTTTTAGTTCTTTACACCAGTTTCTAAATATGTTTAGGTTTTCATCTTGCAGGTGACAGTTCCCAGAACCTTTGGAAGGAACCACTACACAAAAGGACCAGCGTACTGTCTACGGGTAAGCCCTGGTTACCAAATGGTTCTCCCCGCTTGTGCAGACCTTAGGGTGAATTTTACAGTTGGAAGAAGTTACGGCATGGTTTTTACCCAGTCTTGGGTTGTTGTTCTTCAGTTTACTAGTTTTTGTTTTTTGTTAAACCCTCGCTTACAGCAGGGTAACTCCAACTCAAAGCTGTGATTTGTAAATGTTTGTTTCTCATGTTTTTACAAATGTTTGATACTTGGTATCTTGTTTTTCGTTATTTAAAACCCCATGTTACAATATGGGTGCACCGGCTTTAAGCTGGTTTTTGTACTTTGTTTAAGTTTAAGCCTTTTCGGCCTATCAAGCAATACACAGTTTATTTTAAAAACATAAGGGTTTTTCTTTGAGCTCGGACTCAGTAATGACTTAAAGCTATTATGGTGACTTGTAAACTAGGGTTTTTACCCTATTCGCTTGAGTAATAACAATTTTACTGTGTATTATTTATTTTACATAAAAATATTATTAATGGCTTGAAGATTGTTACTCAGTCATTTTATGTAGTTATTTTACCTACAGGCTCAGAAATTTCGAGCTAGGGTTTCCTAAATGAAACCCTTGTTTTTGAATAATTCTTTCAATTAATTTGAGTAGGTTCTTTATTTGTAAAACAATATTGTTTTTAAATTAATATTATTATATATATATATATTTTTGTTATAAAGATTGTAACCAATCTACAATAGTTCAATTGTTCCATGATAATGTTTCAAATAGTAGAATTATAGCTTAACTATTCTTCTTTTATTAAAACAAAGAAAATAATAAAGGGTTTCGACCCTGTAGTTACTCTTATTGTATAAACCTGTTCATAAATTCAGATCAGTTTTTACATAGATATGTAATGTTAAAATTAATTATAATCCTATTCTTATTATTCTTACTGAAATGTTAGCAAGAATTCTTATTAGAGTTATTTGTAACATCCATTTAGTAACTAGTCTGTTTTTTATAAACAATAAATATTTTCCATAAAAACCTTTCTTGTTTACAGTAACTATTGTCTTAGTTTAGCTAACATTATAGTAAATAAACTAAGTATTATAGTTTATTTATTTGTTTATCTGAATGTACTAAGTAGTTTAACTGTATCTTTTCTACTGCATTTACAATTAGTTCTTAAATAAAACACAAAGGAAATAGTGATAACATAATACAATTTATTCTCATGCACTTGAGTAAAAGAATACTTCATTTATCTACTAAGGTATCTTTTTAACCTAATAATTCTTCTACCTGTAATGGAATACTGCTACTTCACTATTAGTATATTTACAATAACAAAGAACATAAATAACCAAGTTATTGGTCTTTTGATACTAATCTACATACTGCAATGAAATACTTTGCTATTATGAAATGCATATTACATCTATTCATTTCAGTTTCTACTCATTTCCTTCATCTACTTTAAATACTCTGCCTGTGCTGGAGTACGGGCTGGTCCTTCCAGGTGTGGAAAAACACAGGTTAAAATTGTTTTTCATCTATTCAAATTCATTCCTTCAAATATCTAAAAATATTACTAACTCTAATATTTTTGCAACTAAATATTTAACATTTAGATAACAATCAGATTCACTTTTAACCATTTAACACAGTAACACAAAAATAGTTTAGAACCTAATTAAACTGGACAACAACAATGTTAAGAGGTTGTTCCTCCCTACCAACTCCTGGAGAGCACCCAAACAACGCTTCTTCAGGACTCCCGAGCTTGTTCCTGGCCTCCGTGGATGAGAACTGGTGGAGCAAGAAAACAATAAACTAGTCCAATGACTCAGTAATGACTTTGCACTCAGCAGTAAGATCCTTCAGCTAAAAAGATGCACTAGATCACTTAGCAGTTAACCCCTCAAACTCTTTCCACAACTTCCCTTGCCATTGAACTTCTCTGAAGTACATTCACCTGAATTTTCACTTCTCTAGAATGAGCAGCCTCAACTCTCTTCAATGGGCATTTTTATAAAGATTGCCTAGGTCTTTTGGGTCAGTTGTCATTAATTGAGCCACCTGCTCTAATCCCACTTTCTTGGGGGATCATGACCCAAAATGTAGGGAGGTTGCCACCTGCAACAGTTGGAAGAGGTTTGAGGATGCTGCCACTTGTCTGTTTGCTCTCCACCCAGTCTCCTCCACCAATTTGACCAATAAACACTCTTTTAACAACCCTCCTAAGCTGTTGTTTCCACTTTCATTTATTTATAATTAAAATATTCAGAATTACATTTAATATCCTTGACCCTACTGAGTCATCACTTGCAACTTAGCATAAAATGTAACATATTGTCTTTGAATAAAATCAAATAAAATAATCTTTTTTTTTTTTTTTGCAAAATTGGGGCATGTGACACTTCCCCTCATTTCAAGGGTGGTAACTAGGGTAAATCATATTCTATAGAATCTCCAATATTCTTCAACATGTCACTAGTGATAATAGAACCAGGTGGGAAGGATAACAATCATTCCTCTCAATCACATGAGTTAGACTCAACTAACACATCACTTTATAGACAATTACAATGTATATACATAGATATAAAATCATGCCATAAAATTTCACATTTGAAAAGCCAATCAATGGATCGCTAAAGGGAATTGAAGAAGAGCAATCACATAAATGCACCAAACAATAATGCATAGAGTAGAGGATTCAAATGTCATGGCTAATTCAAATGATATCTATCAAAGCATTCAACATAACACTAGACTTGGGGAAAAGAAGAGAGGTAGTGTTTTGGGAATATTTACTATAGTGATTTTTTGGTAAGATCACCATAGAGTGATACCGATAAATAAAACCAATAAATCCATACAAGAACAATTTACAATCTTTGAAACAATATTTAAATGGACAAAGAAGTTACAGATTGACTTACCCAGTTCCAAACATTTGATGAATAAACCCTTGGTTTGTTGCTCCAATATTCTTGTTCAAACCCTTCATTTGGTATTTGAAAGTAATATATAAACTAGAAAAGAGTAGTTGCATTAGAAAAGATTTTAAATATAATTTAAAAACTTGCAGAATTACTTGTCCAAATTAGACATAAACATAAAGTGAACAATCAGTATTGGATGGAAAATATAATTCTTTTATAGATATAAAGTAACATCAAGATACACATTAGAAGATAAAATTTGAGCCTCGTTGTGGCACTATTTTGAAACTGATATCATAGTTCTTCTACCCGAGCCTTCAAACACTTAACTTCCAATTTGGTTCCCTTATTATAAAATAGGCCCAAGAGAATCCCTACAAACAATTATATTGCACAATAAAACTCACAAGAATGGCTAGAAAAGTTATCTTCTAGATATGGGATATGGAATTTTGCAAACATAGGACAAAGGGGCTTTTGAATTTGGTTTTTTACGTGAACAACATGAGGGTATTTTTAATATTCCAAATATTCACCCAAAATAACTAAGATTCAAGATCTAAGATCATTTTTTCTTTCATTTGTGCCTATCTATATGGATGAGGAGGCAGTTGGGGAAGTTGGATACGTTTACCTACGAGATTGGGATAACTAGGAACAATCTAAACCGAAAATTTTCTCGTAAGATAACTGATTTTATATTGTTTTCCCTCTAACAAACTCATACGTGGGATAAACAAAGGGAAAGCGCATATGTGTGGTCTAGCAGTATAATAAGGCGTGTATGGCTTGAAAAACATGATTTTTTAAGAAGTTTTCCAAGACAAAGTGTTGTTCATAGACCATAAGGGATCAAGTAATTCTACAAAGGAGGGAAAGGCATAAGATCGAACAATCATGAGCATATATGGGATATATGTGACAAAATATGCTATAACATATGCCCCCTAATGTGTGAGATCAGTGAGGTAGGCGACGGTTGAAATACATTACAAACCTTTTAGAAGTGAGTGTAGAAATAACCTAGATAAAGTTCCCTGAAATTACCTGCCAATTCAAGTATACTATGGATCCATGATGTATATATAAGTAGTGATCATGGCCACAAAAATAAGTACTTAATGGATCCATGTCAAAAGAAGACCATAGCCACAAAAATATGCACAGTGAATCTATGTATTATAATCAAATGAAGATATTTGGAAATAAGAATGAACACATAAATCTCCATAAGAATCAGTGCCAAAATAGGGGTAAATGGCAATCCAACACAAATAAATTCATAGAAAAAAAATACATGATGCTATATATGGACTCAAGGTATTCAAACCAACCAATATGGGTATGAGTCTAAACTATGTGAATAGATGTCCTAAAATCAAGCATAGTAAGACATTATTTGATTATTGATCATTGATGTATACCATTAAAAAACACAATACAACTCACCAATAATGATCATGAAAGGAGAGGTACCTAGTACAATCTAACTAGTGAGAATATATGTCTTTACACCAAACTCATGCATACTCTAGTGATTAGGAGAAATTGGTGTATTCCCAATGTTGATAACAAGGAAACATCCATTGTTTTCTACAAGTGGCAAGGTACTAAAAATACTTTAGATCAGTATCTCAAAATATTTTTTTTGGAGTTGATGGGAAGTTATCCATTGGAAAGAGGGAATTAAGGCATCCCCCATCATCCAATATGAAGTTGTAGCATAAGTCCAAAGATTATATGGAACAAACTGATTGATTATGAAATGTACTTAACATGGGAATGGAAACATACTAAAGTCAATAGTTCTAAGGATTGGCTAAGATAGGTTAAAACTTCCCTTGAACATAAGAACAACACAAAAGTGACTAAAGCAGCACCGAATCAAGGATGAACAATACATAAGCCTATGATATATGAAACTTCAACAAACTTATCCATTCTTACTGAAAGAGTAACCAGTTGAGGGAGACAATACATAAACGAGATCATATTCCTAAAGCCATACTATAACCCAAATTGCAAAGACATAGAATCAAGACAGTGTGCTCTGATCAAGGGTGACACAACTTGCTGCAAAACATAAATAAGAACGTGATTCTTTCCCATACATATTTTTGGAATATTTATTTTTGTTGTCTTTTTCATATTTATAAAATATTGAAAAAGGAATAACAACATGATATAATACATGGGAGGAAATGAATGTCATGGATAAGCAAACTAGTTCCAAGTGCAAGAAACAAACCTATGCACAATGTAAGGAGCATGAGTAGGAAAATGGCACTCCAGGTGTGTTTCCTCTCAGTAACTGGGTGTCATGTTGCAAATGAAAAATGACGTAAGGCTTAATAGTAATGAGATAAAAAAATGAGGGATTTATAAAGAGTTGTAAGCTGAAAACCAACATAAGGCTCAAAAGTGCAAGAGGATTAGATGCAATGCATTTACAACTTAAACAAAAAAGTGGGAGCCTTATAGATAATGGTCAAAAATATATGAGAAAGAGAGACACACTATTTCTTCTCAAAGACATCGTAAAACCAAAAAATCTCCCAAACCTATGAGAAGAACTCAACATGGGCACCAAAATGGAAAGAGGGTGTTGAATACAGTGTCCCATGTTAGGTAAGATATTGTTCCAGACTAGTGAAAAATGTAGATACATATGGTTTATGCACCAATACCCAACATGTTCAACCTTATGGAAAATTCGGGTAGTAAAAGATTCAAATGCATCATAATAGAGGGTAGGCCTAAACCTATATGCAAATTTCCAAAACTACCAGATTAGATTGAGAAACGTGCAAAAAAATATCCCTAAGAAACCATGAATCCAAGTAAAACTCATGCATCCAAGAAAAAACAATACCATGATCATATCTAAAAATTTTAAAAAGAAATATCTAATACATGTCACTTTAGTAGAAGTATTACCAACATCAATAACTTCAACAATATTTATTAATTGAAGGCAGTGTTTACTAGTGAAGACTCTAGATAATCAAGGCTTGGGGACCTACAATAAGTCATATCAAACTCATGAGGAAGATCATAGTTGAAAGAAGTAACAGAGTCTACAAGAATATACTCATCATTGTGGGAGTTGAAAGATCTGCTAGCATAATCAAACTCATCAGGAACACTAACTTGGAACTCAATGGAATATTCCAAAGATTAAAAAATGTCAATGTCTAAGGATCTATAAACAATGATATCATACCCAAAACGTAAATTGGAGATAAATTTAATTACAACTAGGTCCAATATAGGGAGATGATCTTTGGGAAGGACATCAAAAACCAAAGGAATGCCAGAATCTATCATAAACCCTAGGAAGGAAGTATATGAAGGAAGTATATCATCCCAAAACATTCACTTGGACCAATAGGATGGAAAGTAGGCTCCAATGCACCCGTTGAATGGATCACCCGGTCAAATTCTAGGATTAAGTCCCACCGAGGTAAGCATGAATAGATAGGATTCTTCTTAGTAGAAATTGTACACAAGGGATACACGGCCACATAATTCACCTGTGGCAGGGTAGTGTCAACCGAAACACTAGGAACAAATAAAGGGTATACTTGTTCTAAAGTCAGGTAATTAGAAGGATCAACAAATGTTAATTGATCAATAGTGGAAATGATTCCATTGTGAGGAAAATGCATCACACAAAAGTGCATAGACACCAGAACATTCATAGCATACACATAATCATGTCCAAGGAGCATATTAAAGTCCAATGAGTCCTCCATAACCATAAAACCTACTAAGACAATCTTCTCACCTAAGGTAATAATAAATTGATGAAGAAATCCCAAAGTTTCACTAGGTCTTCTATCAAAATCCAATGCCTAATTAACAATCGTCACAAGGTTGGGAGTTATCATACCTCTCTAAGCATGTGCAGATAAAATACTAATAGATGCTCTATCATCTACAATACAATGAGAAATTATGTAGTGTTTAACTTGAACCCTTATTTGAAAAGGTGTACTAGAAGGAAGGTGATGCTCAACTAGACTATTACAATCAAAGGAAGTGATCCTATAGCTTGGAAATGTGTTATTCAAAGAAAAATAAGTGCCCTCTTGTACATAAAGTTTTGAACTATAAGTGAAGAAAAATTGAGTGGCAGACACATCACTCTCCAAGTGAAGAGTGGGATCGACCAAATATTTCATCAATTTGACCACTTTATTCTTTTCACTCTCCAAAGGAAGAGTGGGACTGAAAAAAGAGTGCATTGGTTCAACCACTTCAACATCAACACTCTCTAAGGGAGGAGTGGGATCAATCAAATATTGCATTGACTCGATTGCTTCATCAACCAATGAAAGGAAGAGTGGGACTGAGAAAAGATTGCATTGGTTCAACCACTTTAACATCAACACTCTCTAAGGGAGGAGTGGGATCAATCAAATATTGCATTGACTTGATCGCTTCATCAACCAATGATTGAATATGATGTTATGAAATTATAGGTTTTTCAAGAGCATAATATCCTTGATACATGGACCAAACATGGACCAAACTATTTGTACCTTTGCAGTAACAGGGCACAAGTGAATAAGGTGAACTCCCTTGCAAATATTACAATGGAACTTAGTATTGAGTCCTATATGTTTAGGTTTCTCAATCATGTCCAACATGACACACAATGACTGATAGTTTCCCCCCAAGATGACTTGTAACAATTGGTTTCTTTCCCCCAACATAACTTGCATCGGTTGGTATCTTATATCCAGTATGAATCACAATAACTTGTGAAATGTCTCTAGTATGACTTGTGATGACCGGTGACTTGTCATTAATAGGACTTGTAGTGACCAATAACATATCCTCAATATGACTAGTAGTGGTTATGACATATTTTCAGTATGACTTTTAACAACTAAAAGTTTTCCTTTAGCATGACCTCCATTGGTTGGTTGTAGGTTTCTAGTATGACTAACAATGACTGGATGGGTGCCCCTAGAATGACCTAGAGTGGTTGAGGAATCCCCCCCTTGTCTTCGTATTTTCTTCATATTCTTCCCCCTATTATTACTTTTAGATTGTTGGTTATTGATACTAAGCCTTTCACCACATGAGGTAGAATGAGGAGGAGGAGATGTTGCTAGCGAAGAAGGCACAGGGTTTTAATTCCCTTGATATAAAGTGCTTTCTTGAGAATCATTAGAACCATTTGGGACATTCAGAGTGGAAAGCAACCATACCAATAGCTCCAATGCGAATCCTTAGATATTCAAAGTGGCCATCAAGGGGGCACTAATGTTCCCAATAGATGGAATAGAAAAATGATACCCTTACAAATGGACCTTTTGGTTGGTGTCCATACAAAACTTAAACATAAGTTCCAAATTAAAAAGTAAGAAAAATTCCTAGAGATATCAACCAAGCAAACCAACACACCACTAGAAAAAGTCCTATAGATATCAACAAAGCAAGAAGAATACATCGTTAAGATTTCAATGGTTATATAGGATATAAAAACATTTAGCATCATAACATCATAACCGTATACAAAAGGATCATTGAAAGAAAGACAAGCACACCCATACAAAAGACACAGAGATTTATCATGGGAAACCCTCATGGGGGAGAAAACCTAGAAAAACTTCATCTATATAGACTTCAACCAAGTACAGTGTAAGACCCAAAGAATAAGACTTATAATACCCCAAGAATAATACTGGATTTCTTCCTCTCTCCTAGATGGACTACTATTTCTCTCTTTAGCGCAACTATTGAGTTCTGAGTGTGTTCTTCTTGTGTCCAAATGAGGGAGGCGCCTCCCCTATTTATACTAATCAGTGGAGAGGCCTCATAACCCAACAGGGCCATCCTCTACTCCCAATTAGGGTTGACTTACCATGGGAGACTCAAAATTACATTTTAATAATATTTTTGTGGGCACTACTGACCCGACTTACAATGAAGGTTTTACCTCGAGACTTTACATGAAAAATTATATCAATGACATCCCTAATTGGAGGAACAACATCTCTGAAAGGGGTAATAACAACAATAATACAAAATAGAATATATTTTGTAGTTACATTTATTTAACACTCCCTCTTAACAAGGAAGTTATTCTACAACAATACATCTATACAACTGATTGGTGAGTCTATCTGTCGTAGGAATTTTTCACAATTAAATCAACATCATCATCATCCATAGAGCATCATCATAACAAACATATTTCGCCTAATCTCAAGCATCATCATATCTAGCATTATCTCGAGCATTATCATCTCTAGAATCATCTCGAGCATCATCATCTCTTGCATCATCTTGAGCATCATCATTTTTGGCATCATCTCAATGTGGAAATTGAACCCAGGTGTTAGAACAATTACACTCACAACAATTGCCAATTACACATGCAAATTACTCACAAAGGAGACTGAATAATGGAGCATAACACTAATCTGTATTGAATAAGTGTACAATAGCCAACCCTGTGAAGTCATAGGCTACCACAATAAATAATTACATGAGGGATTCGAATGCATGAAGATGCCATTCGAATCTAGTAAAAAGTAGGCTTACTAAATCTAAGCAAATCCCCCATAGGTGCATAAAGCAGTTTCCAAATCTGTCTAGGAGCTCAGGAATTGGCAAAATCAATTAGCCAAGCTAATAATGGATGGAAGGAAAACTCATACATGCTTTTAATAGGAGAAAATAGTGGAGGATGTGGACGACAAAAAACAAGTTAACTTCACCTAGTCAAACTTTCCTAATTGCCTTAAAACACTGAAAAACCAGGCAATAAAGCAGAAAAAGCAGACATGGGCTAGGGAGGCTAGGAATAAAGAAGATTTGATTCCAGGAGGTTTCCCAAGTGCTCCATGACTCAAAATTAGCAAGTTTTACCACTATGGATGTGTAGATGACAACTTGCATAAGGTGGAATATGGAAACTAGGCAAATAAGACAAAAATGGGTTAATTAATGTCTAAGGTAGCTAACTATGGGTTGATTATTCTAACACCCCCCCTTAAGCCTGACTTATGAGTAATATATCAGAAAATTATAGGGCCTAGCAACAAGGCTTAGTCACCCTTTACATACTGCATGTCCATTTAACCAAGGAAAGAGGCAAAAACCCAGTGGGAAAATCCTCCCTTAAACATGGACTGTAAAACAAAATTTGGAAATCTTGTCATCACTCATGCTTCACAGCATGATCAACAATCCCTAGCAGTGATTTGAGATTGTTGAATTTCTTCTCACAAAAAACTTTGTTGAAGATATCAGCTACTTGTTCTGAGGATGAACAGAAGAGTAGGTGAATGGTGCCATCATGCACAAGTTGTCTGATGTAGTGCATATGGATCTCAATGTGTTTGGTTCTCTACTTCTGAACTGGATCATTGCAGATTCGAATGGTACTATGATTATCACAGTATATAGTATTTGAGTATTCTGATTCGAAGCCACACTCTCCAAGTAACCCCTGCAACCATAAACATTGAGTTGCTGCATTTACAACTCCTTTGTACTTTGCTTCTGTAGATGAGAGTGCAATGGCACTCTGTTTCTTGCTTGACCAGCTGATTGGCCCTTCTGCAAGCATGAACACATATCCTGATGTTGACTTTTGATCTGTGCTGTCACCTGCCCAATCACTGTTAGTAAACCCAATCAAATCAAGATTAGATTTAGCTTTATAGAAGATCCCATGTGTCCTTGTTCCCTTAACAAAGTTAAGGATCCTTTTAGCTGCTTTCCAATGGATATCATGAGGCTGATCCATGTATCTAAAAGCCACACTTAATGCATAAGAAATATCAGGTCTAGTATGTGTAAGATACAACAAACATCCAATCAATTGCCTATACAGTGTATTGTTTACCATAGGTGAAGAATCAGCTTCTTCAAGCTTCACTCCTGAAAGGAAATGAGTCTTGCTTGGCTTGCAATCCTTCATTTTGAATTTGTTCAGCAAATCCAAGGCATACTTGGACTAGTGCACCTTGATTCCAGCTTTGGTTTGAGCAATCTCAAGCCCCAAGAATTGGCTCAATAGCCCCAAATCTGCCATGGAGAAGGCATGGTTCATTGCATCCTTCAAGGAAGCAATTTCAACCTTTGAGCTTCCTGTAATGAGAAGGTCATCAACATATAAAATAATGATCATTAATGAACCATTAATCAGCTTCAAATAGACATTTGGATCTGATTTGCATCGAACAAAATTCAGTGATAGAAGAAAGCTATCAATCTTGGCATACCAAGCCCTGGGGGCTTGCTTAAGCCCATACAATGAGTTCTTTAGCCTGCACACAAGAGATGGGTTAGTAGCAAATCCTTGAGGTTGCTGCATGTATATCTATTCAGTGAGATCTCCATTTAGGAAAGCACACTTTACATCCATGTGATGTAATTCCCATTGCTTTGAAGCTGCAATGGCTAAGGCTAGCCTGATGGAGTCCATCTTTGCCACTGGTGCAAAGGTCTCATTATAGTCTATGCCATGAACCTGTGAGTAGCCCTTGGCTACCAATCTGGCCTTGTACTTAATAGGTGAACCATCAGCAGCAAATTTGGTCTTGTACACCCACTTACACTGAACTAGCTTCCTCCCTGGGGCAAGATCAACCAGCTCCCAAGTGTTGCTCTTCTGGAGTGAGCTGAACTCTTCCTTCATGGCTGCTTCCCATCTTGGATCTTCTGCTACATCTTCATATGTCTAAGGATCTAATTCAACCATCAGATAGCATTTCTCAGCGAACATAGGATCTTTCATGCATAGAGCACTCTCAAATTGAGATCTAGTCCTCCTAGGGTCATTAGGATTTCCAGCTAGTTCTCCAAATGCATGAATGGTCTTGGCTGCCCATTTTGGCCTTGTAGGGTTGTTAGGATTTGCAATAAAATCATCATTATCAGAAATATCAGAATTAGCATGTTCAACTATCTCTTCACTTACATTCAGAGGATCTGGTGGTGAAGAGGATTCTCCAACTTCCACTGCTGCTAGGGGTTCTTCTTGAAATTGAACACACCTTTCAATGAAGGCTTTTCTTGTGCTCAAATTGATAAGCTTGTAACCTTTTGAATCTTTAGAGTACCCAACAAATAGACACTCTTGGCTTTGGGGCTGCAAAGCCTTTCTCTTTTTTGTTGGAATTCTAGCCCAAGCCCTTGAGCCAAAACTCCTGAAATGGGTCACATCTGGCTTGTGCCCACTCCATGCTTCGAAATGAGTCATACCATCAAGCTATTTATGAGGAACCCTATTCTCGATATAGGATGCACAGTTTATAGCTTCGGCCCAATACTTTGGTGGCAAAGTCTTAGCCTCCATCATGCGGGTTGCCATCTCTTTCAGTGATCTATTCTTCCTCTCATCAACACCATTCTGTTGTGGTGTGTAAGGGATAGAATGCTACATCTGAATACCTGCATCTACACAATATTGAATAAAATCATACTTGACAGACTCACCACCATTGTCAGATCTGAGGACCTTGAGTTTCCTCCAAGACTGATTTTCAACCAAAGCCTTAAAGACTTTGAACAGGCCAAAAATTTCAGACTTGTGTATCAGGAAGTGAACCCAGCAATACCTAGAAAAGTCATCTATGAAAGTCAATACATATTTGGCCTGGCTCATTGACATATGAGGGAATGGGCCAGCAACATCACTGTGGATCAACTCAAGAGGTGCAGAGGTTCTCTCATGACTAGCTCTCTCAAATTTATGCTCTGGGTGTTTTCCTAGGATGCAACCTTGACAGACTCCTTTGGAAAATTTAATCTTTGGTAACCCTATGACCATTTCTTTTTCACTAAGATCAGAAAGATACTTGTAATTTAGGTGGCCAAATATTTCATGCCAAAGCTTTCTTGCCTCATTAGCATGAATCAGAAGAGCAGAGGGGTTTGAGTAGGGTAGGAAGTGTGAGAACATGTATACCTTCGAAGTATGATTTGCAGCTCCTTTTGCAATGACTTTACCACTTGAGATCTCTGTGATCTCAACTTCATCAAGGGAGAATATGACCTTCTTTGGAGACCCTATGTGGGTCATCTGATACACTGATAAGAGGTTAGAGGCAAGACCTGGAACATACAACACATTGCTGAACTTACCATGATCAAGATCAATCCTCCCTTTGCCCAAACTTTCAGTGAGAGAGTCATCTCCCAGTACTATTGGTGGACCTTTCGACATGTCAAGTGAGGTGAATGCCTCCTTGGTCGAAACCATATGTCTTGAAGCTCCATAATCAATGATGAAACTAGGTGAGCTTGATGTGCCAGCAACCAATGCATGAACTCTCTCTCTGTCTTCTGAACTTGATCTTCCTTCCCTCTTCTTTGAGCTATCTGGAAGGGAGATGCCATTCTTTTCCAGGATTTGGGTCAGCATGTCTATTTGCTTCTTCATGCAGGAGCTCTCAGAATGATTGCCCTTACTGCCGTATGCGCACTTGCTCATTTCTCCTTTGTTCTTCTTCTTCTGGTAGTTCTTCTTGGAACCTTGAGGCTCCTTCAAAGACTTGTTCTTGTCTCTCTTTTTCTTAGGTGGCTTTTTAGCTTTCTTCTTGCTTTTTGAATCCACCCTTGAATCTCCAGCAACCATAGCTTGGTCTTTGGATGGTTTGATGGTGCCCATCATCACCAATTTATCTTGTTCTTGTGTGAGAGATTCCATGAAATCTGCAAGGCTAGGCATCTTCCAGGATCGAGCTGTCAACTTTGTGGCATAGAAGGTCAAAACAAACATTGAATAGTCAGGGCCAAGCTTCGAGAGTATGGCCAAGACCAGCTGATCATCCTTCTTTTAGATCCCAAACTGTTTTAGCTGCAAAGCAAGTGCTTTGAACTTGGGAAAATAGAGTTGCAGGGATTCAAAGCTATTGGGACTCAGGGAGATCAGTTCATTTTCAATTTGATGTCCCCTCATCTCCTCTGTCTTTCCAAAAATATCAACAAGCATATCCCATAATTCATTCGGTGATGTCAATCCATCAAGATGGAAAAGGAGGTCTCTGGATATACTCAGACACAAGAGACCATAGGCCTCATCCCTCCTGTTGTGCCATTTTATTTTCTCTGCAACTGCATTGGGCTCTGCTTCTATTTCCATAGTCACTCTATAGAGGCCTTTCTCTCTCAACAGTATCTCCATCTATACTTTCCATTCAAATAAATTAAATGGAGTCAAGATGATCTTCTGAGATTGATCCATAGCTCATAAATCGTCCCGTCAGTTAGCAGAATGCTCCCAGTCAATGATGTCAAAACTGCAAAACAAATTGGAAGGATAGAAATCGATCTACAAAGGCTCAGATACCATGTGGAAAATGAAACCAGGTGTTATAACAATTACACTCACAACAATTGCCAATTACACATGCAAATTACTCATAAAGGAGACTGAATAATGGAGCATAACACTAATCCGTATTGAATAAGTGTACAATAGACAAACCTGTGAAGTCATAGGCTACCACAATAAATAATTATATGAGGGATTTGAATGCATGAAGATGCCATTCGAATCTAGTCAAAAGCAGGCTTACTAAATCTAAGCAAATCCCCCATAGGTGCATAAAGCAGTTTCCAAAACTGTCTAGGAGCTCATGAATTGGAAAAATAAATTAGACAAGATAATAGTGGATGGAAGGACAACTCATACATTCTTTTCATAGGAGAAAAGAGTGGAGGATGTGGAGGATGTGGAGGACAAAAAACAAGTTAACTTCACCTAGTCAAACTTTCCCAATTGCCTTAAAACACTGAAAAAGCAGGCAATAAAGAAAAAAAAGCAGACATGCGCTAGGGAGGCTAGGAATAAAGCAGATTTGATTCTAGGAGGTTTCTCAAGCACTCCATGACTCAAAATTAGCAAGTTTGACCACTATGGATGTGTAGATGACAACTTGCATAAGGTGGAATATGGAAACTAGGCAAATAAGACAAAAATGGATTAATTAATGTCTAAGGTAGCTAACTATGGGTTGATTATTCTAAAACTCAAGCATCATTATATCTGGAATTATCTCATGCATCACCATCTCTGGCATCATCTTGAGCATCATCATCTTTGACATTATCTTGAGCATCACTTGCACTATCATCAGTATACAAATACTGAGCTAAATCACCCACAACATAAAAAAATGTTGTAACAACATCATATGCAACTGAATGCAAGAAATCATCTTCAAGTGAATGCAAGACCACTCTCCATATGAGAGTACTATCATCTACAAAACCATCCTTAGCTGGTAAGTTCTAGGACCACAAAGAACAAGAGAGTGTTCTTGTCTGTAGGACCATCATCAATTAGGACACTGTTGTATGCAACTGAATGCAGATCTCATCCGTAAATGAATACAGGAGCACTCTCCATATGAGAGTACCATCATACGTAGAACCATCCTCAACCAGTAATTGTTAGGACCACTCTTAACAAGAGAGTGTTCTTATCTACAGGACCATCCTTAAGTAAGAAACGATCCTCTGCAAATGAATGCATGACCACTTTCCATATGAGAGTACTATTATCCGCAGGACCATCCTCAAGTAGGATACTATTGTCTGTAACTGAATGCAGATATCATACGCAAATGAATGTAGGACCATTCTCTATATGAGAGTACTATCGTCTGTAGGACCATCCTCAACATGTAAGTGCTAGGACCACTCTCAATAAGAGAGTGTTCTTATCCGTAGAACTACATCTCGTTGGGATCTTCCTATTTGAAGATATGACCAACCTTCCTGGGATCTTCCTTCTGAGGATGCCACCAACCATGTTGGGATCTACCCCTAGTGATACGACCAGTCATACTGGGATCCACCCTCAGTGATGTCACCAACCATATTGGGATCTACCCACAAAGATACAACCAGGATCTTTATACAATGACCAGACCACTGGGGCTCATCGTTATTTTCTTGTACATCCACAACTATATCAATATCCATAAGCATACTAGAAAAATCAACTGGCCTTCTCTGTACTGGCATACCATTACCATCTTATCATCACTCCCTCTTTCCAAGGAGGTCCTTTTGGACTACACCAAGCTTTCCTCGAAAGTGTTCAAACTTAACACGAGAGAGAGGATTTGTTAGCACATCAACATGTTCCTCTATAGGAACATACTGGAGCTTCACGACTCCTCTCTACACGATATCCCGGATGTAGTGGTGCTTTGAATTATCATGAAACACAAGGTTCTTTGTTAGCTTGATGCAACTTTGGTTGTCAAAATAAATATCAGTTGTATCTATATTGACATCAAACAATCATGCCAATATTTTGTGAAACCATATTCCTTCGCTACAGGACGAACATGCTACAATGTACTCCGCCTCGATTGTACTGAGGGAAACACTAGTTTTGTAATAACCCAAAATTTCATAAAAATTTAAATTTTTTAATGTGACATAAAATGTCTTAAATCGTAGTTTAGTAACTGCTAGCAGTTAGCGGAAAATGAAACAGTTTAACACATTTTAAAGGTTAGTTTCAAATACAGAAAAACTAATACAACTTTAATTTTTATAAGTTAAAGAAAGAGGAATTGCATTTAGTTGCTGCTAGTTGTACTGATGATTTACTTTTGTCAAGTAGGTGAGAAACCATATTTGAAATTGGAGCTTATTTAGCGTTCTGCTAACTCAAATGGACTGCTAGTTCTTACAAGTTTAGCAGGTAAGCGTATGATCAAGTAGGGTTTATTTAAAATTCTGTCGAGAAAGTACTTCTCTAGCATGTTAAAATGCTAGTATGTAGAATGATTATTAAGCTGCAAGTCTCCAATGAGGTACATTAAATTGCTTTCATTGTTTTGGATCTATGACAGTATTCATTTCTAAGCCAAAGTGACCTTTTATCCTAGACATAATCAATGCTATTTATAAGAATGAGTTCTTCCAAAGTTTTTTTTGTCGTAAGATGATTAACTTTCATAAATTATAGTACCTATTCAACTATAGACTCTCACAGTGATCATAGAGTTCATGATCTTGGCATATAATTTACTTCGACTGTTTCGTGATCTTACTACTATTGTCATGTTTAATACTCAAGTGTACTTCTCTTTATGTATGAACATATTCTTATGTTTTTCAAAGGTGAAGTTTACAATGAAAGATTAGTTACTTAAGAGAAACTCTTTCAATAGGGTTAATCTTCAGTCTTCTTGAAGACTCCTTCATTTATCAGCATCAAGTCTTTATGTGGAGAAGTTTAGAGCTATTTAGTTTATAAATATATTGTAAATAACAACATATCTCTACTCTAATTCTCCTTTACTAGTCGTGAAACAATATTAACTTGTTTGATTTGTTTGCAATTATGATTATATTCTTGCACAACTAGTATACAAGCTGTAATCTTAATCTCTAGGTTATAACCATGATACAAGTGTTATTTCAATATTACAATACTATATTGATTTATAATTTAACAATATTAGGTTATAACAAAAATACTAACTTGTAACCTAAGGTAGTTTTACTACCTAGTAACTACTATGGTGTAGTCAAAACTATTGGCATTATATATTATAAGTTTTGTTCCTTATAAAATACTAGTTCCAAAACATGGTTTAAACGATATCATGATTGACATTATATGCAATCATATGAACTAGCTAAATTTTCGATGGCATGAATTTCATTATTTGCAATGATATGAATCTTTATAATATATTCGATTGTATGATTTGTATTATTGGCAATGATAAGTTTAAAATCTAAAATGTAGCACAGACATTAGAACTCGACCCACACTTGGTTAGATAATTGGAAGGGCATGTGGAGAAGACTCCTCCATGCGTTGGTTGACTTAAAACATTTGCAACCCTACTCCTTTGCACTTTGGTGCGAGGGTTTTTCCTCCTGCAGGCTGCGCTGTGAGTGCTTGCGGCCATGAAAGGCTTGCCACTGCCTTATCCTTTGGCACTGTAACCTACATTACTGTGTAAAGTGTAATATGTTATCGTAGTTTTTGTTTCAGTTTCTCTTGTGAGTGAATAAATCACTGTGTGAGTGGTTAAGGCTTCTTTAAGTGGCTCAAAGCCTGTAAATGGTTTTACCCTTGTATCTGCTCATTCCTTGCCTTGGCATCGTGAAACTTGAGACTGTCTCCTTCCTGTTTCTGTTGCAGAGTTGGTTTAAGAGTTTTCTTGCTTCTCAGTTTAGTTCACTCGAGCGGGGTGACTGTTTTCTTCTCGGCTCCAATCTCATTTACAGGTATACACTTTTACTCTGCTCGAAATCCCTTTTGTCAAATATTTACTAAGTTAGGGTTTTAAATAAATTATGAATAGAGTTTGATTAATGTTTGTATTTATGTTCTTACAGAATGCTACTAACAGCTCCAGGATTTGAGTGGAAAGCAAGCTCGTGCATTCAAAACTTTGTGGGCTTCCAGATGGTAAGCCTCGGTCTCATCGTGGGTTCTCCCTACTTGCGGTTTGGGTTGTTGGATGAAGGTTCCTGTGGTTAGAAACATGGCTTTGGATTCTCTGTTGGTTAAGATATTTAGTTTGTTGATTATTACCCATGTTTTAATTGAAAACCCTTGTGATACTTCGCTGGGTAACACAAGCTCTTGAAGCCGTGATATATATGTGGTTTTGGTTAAGCAGTTTCATCCTTATGGCTTAAGTGATGTAATGTTGTTGTTTAAGATTATAAAGATCCTTCTATGTGCTCAGAGATTTTAAGTGACCTCTGTCTCGTTGCTTCAGTTTTTCTTTACATTTGAACTTCAAGAAAATGAAGACTAGGAATAGGGTTTTACTTATCCTGTCAGTAATGTATTTTTTTTAAAGTTAATATAAAAGACTTATGCATATTTCTTTTATTTAGCAGGCTTGGGTTTCGACCCATAGATTCTACAGGCTATAAGCCTACCTTTGATTAAGGATTTATATTGCAAATGGTTAATAAATACTGGTTTATTTTGCTCAGGATTTACATATGTATTGTATTTATTAATACTTTGTAATTATAATTATTTTAAAGCACTATTGTGAAATAATAATTTAAATTCTAGGACTCTACTTTGAACATGTTGTTTAACCCTATAGTTTAAAATAAATCCTTGTTTATATTTACAGCATTGATAACTCTGTTTTCAAAATAGGATAAGGAAAGATTATATGACTTACAGTTATAAGTATGATGCTAACTCTGTAAGAAAATAAGAAATCCTAAATAGTTTTTCTTCTAAATCTTAGTTAATAAATACTTAAGTTTTAGTATAGCATACTTGAAACAAGGGTAATGTTGACTTTCAATAATTTTTGTAAAATAAAAGGATTATAAAAGAATCCTTAGGTCCTGGATAAGACACACTCTGGTCTGTAAAGTTAATATTTATAAACTGTTTTATTATTTCCTTTTTACATGTTTTCTTAAATATTAATTGCTTTCTTTACTTCTGTTAACTATAATATCTTATATTTTATCAGTATACTAATACTGGAAATAATAATATTTATTATTTTCTTTTATACCTATGTTTCTATTTAGTTGGCTGAAGTAATAAGTGCAGACAAAACATAGCACTGCTATTTAGTGAAATTCATAAACATTGAAGTAAAATCTATCTATTGTTTACATTCAAATAAAAGAATCATTTCATTTACTTAAGAAATCCAACTGTGCTAAAGTACGACCTGAGTTCAGGTGTGGAAAAACACAGCTTGTAAATTTTAATTCTATCTATTTCACTATTTACATAATCATTTCCATTTCTACTATAATCTATAATTTTATTGAACCTAACATTACACAGTTATCTTTCATTCATAAACCCTAAACACTAACATGCCTGTAGTAGATAAACTAAGAATTATTTAACTGAAGACAAATAAAGAAAATAGAACATGTTGAAGACAATATGACGACAGCTTAAGGAGGCTGTTCCTTCCAACCAAACTCCTGGAGAGCGCTCAAACAACACTTCCTCAAGACCCTCAAGCTTGTTCCTAGTCATCTTGGCTGAGAATTGGGTGGAGAATGCAACTGTAAGACCTTTGTCACCTGACTAGTCCAATTACCTCAGTAATAAAACTCTACTCTCAGCAGTATGATCTTTAGGTTAGCAGCTACAACTAAATCAATCTCAGCAGTTATCCCCTCAAACAAACTCCAGAATCCCCTCCATTGAATTTCTCTTGAGTAAATTCATTCACCCTGAATGATCACTTCTCTAGAATGAGCAGCCTTAGCTCTCTTCAATGGGAAATTTTATAGAGATGCCTAGGTCTTCTGGGTCAGTTTTCATTAAATGAGCCACCTTCTCTGATTCCACTTTCTTGGGGAATCATGACCACAAATATAGGGAAGTTTCCACCTACAATAGTTGGAAGTGGTTTGAGGATGCTGCCACTTGTCAGTTGGCTCTCCACTCAGTCTCCTCCACCAATTAACTAGTAAACACTCTTTTAACAGCTTCCCTAAGCTATTGTCTCCTCATTTATTTATTTATAAATAAAATATTCTAAATTTATATTAAATATTCTTGACCCCACTGGGTCATCAATTACAACTTAGCATAAAATTTAACACAATGTTCCTCAAATATTATAAAATTGTTTTTGAAAATTGGGGCATGTGACAGGTTTTGTATTTGCTAAGCCATGAGAACATACCCGATCCCAAACTAAAACATCATCCTGAGGTTCTCTTTCTAGCTCTTCCTCTTTGCATCTACAATGAGTTTGTCCTCTCCTATCAGGTCATCGACATATACCAGTCTTCTGCATTCAACTTTAAAGTAAAGGTTGGAACCTAATTTACTCTTGGTAAATCCTTAGTCCATCAAGAAGTTGTCCATCATGTCATACTATGTCGAACTTGGAGATCTTTTGCAGTCACTCTCTCTGAAGCAGAGCATCATCCTGCATCTACATTTTGTACGCTATGTATCAAAACATTCTATACTGGAGTGACAGGTAGCATCCTTTGCTATCGATATTCTATGTATCCATCTCAGGTCATTGGATATAAAGATCCTCTATCTTAAAATTTGTCGAAAAGTTCCTCTTGCACCCATATGTGAGCTTGTCATCCTCTATGGGATTTTATCTTCAACTTTGTAGCAAAGGTTAATATCTTCATCAGTCTAGGTGATATTCAAGCTCCTCATGTAATTGAATGTGCTTATCCATGGGTGCCTTTTGAGCTCGTACAAAGCCTTTTGTGCACATGTGGTTATTTGTTAGATATACAATTCTACTTTACTAGAGAAATGTGTCTGGTCAATGGAGTATTGCATGCCATAGTCTACTCTCTCTTTCTAAGAGAAACCACGAACCTTTCTTTGTATTCCTTGATGCTTCCATCTGTTGCATACTTGATATTGTAGATCCACATGGAAGACACTACAGACTTCCATTCGGGTCTCAGAACCGCATCCTAGACATCATTCCCCATGATTAACTAGTATTATTTGATCATAGTGTTCTTTAATTTCTCATTGGCTACATATTCATAGCTAGAAGGATCTACATCAATGATGCCACTCAACAATTCCACATAACTAGAGAGTATCTGAGGCCTCTTACTTTCTTTGAAAGTTTTGTCATACTTTTCTTCATCTTGAATTATCTCTCGTGCTTGAGATGGTATTCATCTCTCAAGGTGGATCTACCACTCTCTTTAAGTCATATCACGATTCTTATATTCTTCTAAGGCGCTTTCTTTCACCACGATGTCTCTAACCCTGGGAGCTTCATGTTCATCTTCATGTATGTTTATTGGAGTGAATCTTCTAACTAAACTATCGTTACTTGTTCTTCAAAACAAATCTCATCCTTCTTTTTTTGTAGGCGATTGTACACGATATTTCCTACAAGTCAAATACATCAACTGCATGGTTAGAAACATTTCATAATGACAAATTATTATGCATAAAGATATAATCATGCAACCATTTTAGCCAATACAACATTCATCCATATCCTGTATACACACAAAAAATTTCTAGATTCCTTCCATCTCTACAATAATATTATTGAGATTGTGCATTAATCCCAATATGTTAGCAAATAGGTTTCATTGTAGATCAGTAACAATGGAATGTTGTATAGCACCATATGCCACTTACCCATCACATGCATATTAGTAGTATATTGTTCATTAATGAAAACATTCTATCATGCATAATACATTTCCTTGAACACAGATATGTACACAAATAAACAATGTTACTTAAGCAACACTATATATAGGAAATGAGAATTCAAATACTTATATTTGTTTGTTTGGTAGACTCCTTCTTGATCCTTATGTCCTTGCAAGAATAATTGGAGCCTTCTACTTCATCATCTGATTCTGGGAACCTATGTACTAGTTCTGAGTGTCACTAACTGCATTCCTTCTTATCCAATGCTGAAATGGATAAGAGTATGATATTTGTCTTCACCGGTAGAATTCATATTCCTCGTCACTTGATGAATCTTATTTTTCTTCTCTGAATCTTTTATTAGTTAGTTCATCATCTTTAGCGGTGTGAGCATGATGTTTTTTCTTGTTTGAATTCTTGTTGAAGGAGCCTCTATTTATGGGACAATCTCTGGATTAGTGTCCCTTTTCATCAAAAGTGTAGCACCGAATGTTGGATGGATCTCTTCTAAATTCCTTTTGTCTTCTATTGTGATGATGGTCCTCCTTCTTTCTATGATTTCTTCTGGAGTGAACTATGAGAGATTGATATACAATTTCTCCCATCTTCTCCTCTCTTGTTATGAGTTGAGCTTATTCTTATGCACAGTATTCCAATAGTCTATTGAAAGAGATCAGCTTCCATGTTGCACATATTTCTTGAATTAATGAATCCCGTGATCTTGGGAGGCTATTCAAGGTGGTCATAAGAATATCTCCTTCTTCCAGAAATTAATTTTACTTCTTCAAGTTGTTCCTAGATTTGAGCAACCCTTGTGAAGTGAGTCTGCATGGTCTCTGAGTTCTGTATCTTCACATTCTAGAGTTGGTTCCTCAATGTCATCTTCATGTTGATATTATTTCCTTCATACAAGCTGGTCATTGTATTAAACATCTCATTGGGAGTCTACAAGGATGATACATGTGAGATCCAATGGAGACAGAGATAATCATCTTGGCTTTGACTAAGTCCTTCTTGTGGTTTGTCTTCATCTCCCTTTGGATCTACAGCTTCTTCTTTGACATAGTTCTCCGGTTCATGCTTATTCAGGTATGAGAAAAAATCTATACTTCAATTCCTGGGAGTTCTTGATTCCTTCAGCCTTTTTATCAATATTGGTATTGTTTGTCATCATGACAAAAATGAGAATCTCAAATGGAAATAGAGAGGATAAAAATTACTAATGAGATTGCTTCAACTTGATGCTTGTTTGAAATCTTTTCTAGAAGAAAACTTCTAGTGGACCTAGGGTTTGATAGAGAAACCCTAATTTCTCAACTTATATTTTTTTCATATTTGATTGGATATAAATATGTACCTCCTCAAGGCGATCTAAGGAGCATACTTGTTTTCCCACAACTGTGGACATAACTGCAAAATATCTGATACCCCAGTTTTATCAATAACACTGTTAGGTCAAAAATTTAAAATCCACATAATGGGAAACGTCTTCCATAGAAATATGAACCCTCCTATGGCGAGTTTTATAGTCCTTTTTCAACTAATCAGTGGAGGGAAGTGCTCGAAATAGGAATCCCTAGTTTCTTCAATTTTTTCTACAAAATTGACTGATCTTGTTTCTACTATATCTCTGAAGTTTATGCTCCTCAAGGTCTGAAAATTCATCCTGAGATAGCCGGATCTATCTTCTTTCCAACGCCATATGTTAGAATTCTCCAAGTGGGACTTATGTTAATTTTCCCAAGGTAACTTGTTTTAGGATTGTTCAACATAAATAACTTATACAAACTGCCACGTGTCATTGTTTGATCTTCGAGGTTTGAAAATCAGAACAAAGAAACTATAGTTCATTTCCTATTTACAAAATCTTGAAAAATTCAATCTGGACCTTCCTATCCTGAGATATAGAAATTCCCCCTAAGTCTCATGTTTGAGATTGGATCCTAGAGGAGGTTGGAACCCTAATTTGGAGGTATCATAGCTTTTAAAGTACAATGAATCTGTGGCTGAAACGCACACACAAGGTACAATAATATTTCATCTGGCCTATCCACTTTTCAGTTATGTATCCTTATCCATTATCAAGTTATAGAAAAAGTCCCAAGATGACTAGATTTTGTCTTCTAGGGTTTTTAAGCATGTAACCCTAATCTTCAGTAGCTGCAATTGTAGTAGTGTTTCGGCTACAAGGTAATTATTTTAGGGTGGATCTGGTACCATGTTAATATTTCAATGGTTATACAAGATCTAAAAACATTTAGCGTCATGACATCATAACCATATACAAAAGGATCACTAAAAGAAAGACAAGCACAACCACCCAAAAGAACACGGAGATTTATCCTAGGGAACCCTCATGGGGGAGAAAACCCAACAAAACTTCATCGATATAGACTTCAACCAAGTACAGTGTAAGACCCAAATAATAAGACTTAATATATTCTAAGAATAATACTGGGTTCCTTCCTCTCTCCCAAATGGACTACTCCTTCTCTCTCTAGCGCAATTGTTGATTTCTTAGTGTGTTTTGCTTGTGTCAAAGTGAGGGAGGCGCCTCCCCTATTTATATTAATTAGTGGAGAGGCCTAATAACCCAACAGTGCCAACATCTCCTCTCAATTAGGGCTAACTTACCTTGGGAGACTCAAAATTACATTTTAATAATACTTTTATGGTTACTACTGACTCACTACTACATTTCGATCCAAAATCTGACGGTTACTTCCGATGGCGCATGGATTTTTTCTTTTAAACTTACCAAAAATCACAGAGATAATTTTTTTTTTGTAAATGTGGCCACACACGTCGGTTAAGCGATGGATATTGTCATCACCGTCGCTTAACCGACGGTGCGTTGGTCAAAAAGGTTGTTCAAACAACCAAAGGAAAGCCGAAAAACACATAGGGCACGGAACCGTCGCTTAACCGACGGCGCGTTAGTTTTAAAAAAACCCAAAACTCACATAGGGCGCACGGGAACCATCCATTTTCTCACCGGCTTCTTCTTCTTTTCATTTTGTATGTATGCGATCCTGCCACAGGACCTCTTCTTCAGGTAGGAATTTTATAGAAGCACTATTGCTTGCGCACCTTATTCCTTTTACTTGCCTAAAGAAACCAACTGAAATCAACTTATGCTATTTGGAACCTCTCCTCTATTCCATACCTCACTTACCTAACTTACTTATGCCCTTACCAATTGCTGAAGCTAGGAATGCTCTGTAGAGTTGGCACTATAATATTTACTCTTTACCCTACCGATTCTAGATACCACGTATTAACTTTTGCTGGTTCGGCCTCAGGATACGATTCATCAATTTGAACCCACTAGCTATTGCTGCCGTGGAAGCTCAGCTTGGGGAGCCATTACGTGATGACGGCCCTATCCTAGGAGTTTCCAGGTCATGTGTGGAAAATGATCTTG
>LPNX010317278.1:113413-177443 GCA_001517045.1 Pseudotsuga menziesii | reverse complement strand
ACTTTGAAAGCCAAGTTTTAACACAAAAGTAATTTTCCTTTCAAATAGCAAAAAGCTGCACCGTACATCTTCACCACATACTCCCTTCTCCATCAATACATTCTACAAGATGAACTACTAAACCACAGTAGTGCATGCTGCCACATTTTCAGGCTTGACTATTTACATATATGTACAGCCAATGCAGAATGGCATGACTTTATAGGAGAAACATTTATGTTATGGAAACTTCAGCAGAAAAAAGCAAGAGTGCCTTCACTCCAGAGCATCCAAGTCTCCAGTAAAGAGAAGTCACTTACAAAGGCACCCCTCACCTTTGATCAAAGAAAAAAATATAAACACGACGCTATACAAGAAATGGGTACAATTAGTGACTAAACTCTACATACAAGGCCTACAAGGCCCATCTCAAGTAGTATCGAGAATCTGCTGACCCCATGGCAGGCATGTCATAAACTTTGAAGGGATTTGTTTTGACGCCGTAGTCCATCAAAGGCTTGTATTCCAGCTGATCATCGTGGCCAAACACAAAATCAGGAATCTCCACCTGTCCCTTCTTAATGCAATCCCACAGAAATTCTAGACGGTTTACATACTTCAATTTCGAGTATAAACTGTATAACACATCAAATATTGCATGACCAAATCTGCATAAATTAGTTTTAATAAATTATCTCAATCAAACTACAAACTCAGATTAATACTCACCCTGCACTCAAGAAAAGCTGGCCAAGGGTTGCAAAAAGTAGTCTTAACTGAATCCCTGGATGTAGGAAACATACCACTTGAAGCCTTTATTTAAAAGCTGGAGGAAGTTCTTCATAGATCAACCACAATGTCGACACCCCACAACAGTTTTCACCTCTCTGTACGGATGTATGAATGTAAACAACACAATAAGGCCCTTCAGGAATTTCATTCAAGATCTTGTGGTAAACATATTTCTGTAGCCTTTCACCACTGACAAGAGCAGCTGTAGACATAAATATAAATGGCATCTCTTAGTGGAAATATCTCTTAGTTCATTGGTCCAACAACATCTCTGCATGAACCAACTGAAGGACCGTATTTGCTATCCAAGCTTGCCCTTCATCAAATGGAGCTCTGTGTTGCTTCCTTGCTTGGTAATCTTTGCAAAAAGTTTGTATCTATTATTGGATGTCAAAAAATCCATCTATAAATTATCTATAAAGAAATTGGATTGAAAATCAATAAGAATAGCTTCTAAAGTTGCACAAACTCCAACACTCCCTCTCAATCTAGTATATTCAAATTTCCAGGCATGTAAAACAATTTATGCATATATTTTCTTTGTTTTTCTGTTTGCAAGATCTAGTATAGGGTTTGCACTTTGCACTTTAAAGCTTGCAATGTGCAATGTCCATTAGAATCTTAGATATACCTGTTCTTGCCAATTTTAATTGAATATTTAAATTTTATATGCAGTTGCCAGCATTATTTTGTGTTGANCATCATTTACTCCCAGCCCATCCTTGCTAGCAGTTGGCCATGACTTTCCCGTGCTTTTAATCCGTGGTTTTAGTGGTATTTGTTTCAAAAAAAAAAAAAATTAAAAATTTCACCAAAAATTGGAGAGATTGTCTGGGCAAATGAAGGATAAAGGTTATATACCTAACACAAGCTGTGTTCTACATGATGTAGAAGAGGAATAGAATGTTGATGCATATATATAATTCCAGATGGACTGACNTTAAATATTTCTAGGAAAAATAAACATTACAATATCTAACAAACTGTCTATTGAATTTGCTTACGGTCTTCATAGCAATACATGCAATACAGAATGGTGTTGTGCATAGGGGATAAGCCACATACTTCTGAAATGACTTTCTAAAAATTTCTTTATTTTTAGTTTGGCATGTTAGAATAGAAACACAAATAGTTCCTTGTTAATATTCAACCACTTGTTCTAGTTATGTCAAGAAGCAAACATAGTTATGGACTGGGATGCAGATTTTTCTGGACGTTTCTCTGCACTATTCTTATGCCTTGGAACTTGGAAGTGTGAATTTTGGTCTAGCATAGAGTTTATTTAGAATAGAAATTTTATTTTATATTTCAAAATTTCCTCAATGATTGCCAATTCAAGAACACCAAGGATGCACAGGAATTTTCGTACCCCTTACAAATTCTTAAGTATGATTAATATCTCTTTGATTAATATCTCTATTCCACAAAAACGTACATAGTTGCCAGACAATACAGCCCTCTGCAATCTTATGTTAATTGGTACATTACTATACAGCTTTTGCCAGACAATACAGCCCTCTATGATCTTATGTTAATTGGTACATTACTATAGTGCAAACATAGAGGAAATACCTTAATAGGTAAAGGAGGATTGAAGCTTTTATAGTTCAGTGGTTACAAGTCTCCTTTAAAGGACCCTAATTTTGACTGCCTTTTCTTCTACAATTAAATTTTATAAAGATAAGTCCAAAATGGCCGGAATCTCACATAGTCCCTTATTTATCCTCTTGCTTGAGTGAAAAGAAATTCCAAGGGACAGATCAAAAGCAAGTTTATTTTTAAATCGGGAACTAATCGTGCTTGTATCATGGATATTAATGTTGTTGAGACTTGCAGTTTCAATTTGAATTATNTTGAATAAATGAGAAAGAAAAGACAGGCAAGTTCACATTAACTCTCATATATGATATGAAATAGAACAGTACAGAAATTGTTATAAATATAAAAACTATTTCTTAATATCNTTCTTTTTCAAAATGAATCCTCAGCAACCCTGTTAGCTAGAATAATTGGAATAGTTGGGCCGATAGAGACAGAGATGCTTGATATGGGGCACAATACACTCAAGTGTTTCACAAAAGACTACATGCTTTATGAACAAAATCAGGTATTTGTCTTCTTGCCACAAATATTATTGTTTGTTTCAAATCAATAGGAAAACTAGAGGCTGTAAATTCTAATCCATGAAGATACAAGAGGTTTCCCTTAATTTGAGAAAAAAGGACAGTGCTATCTACGATGCAGAGACTGAGGTTTACACTTAACTATAAATATAAGCAGTTAGCAAGTTGAGAGATAAGCAATAGATGAGGCCAAGTTGACTCAATTGAAATTTTTTGTTGAGATGGATAAATATTAAAATGATTTTTGAATGTTTACTTATTGCTTGCTAAATGGGAATTTTAGTTGGTTGGATGTACACAAACTTTTTATTGCCAGCAATTAAAAGGAATGCTCGCTCTTCATCACTGGAAGTGACCAATTAGATATCATATATTTTCAGGATACAAATAGACTAGAGTTTTTGATGCCTAAAAAGTCCTCACTGAGGCACCGATTTTCAATGGGAGATGAAGGATTTCTTGATTTTGTTTCATATCTTCTTGAAATAAATCCAAAGAAACGGCCAACTGCAAGTGAGGCATTACAGCATCCCTACCTTTCCTATCCGTACGAACCTATTTCATCATGAGTCTATATTCATGATTCGAATCTCTTCTACAGGAGATTTTATAAGATTCTTCAGTGGTGGCATCTACTTGAATTTCTCTAAAACTGCTTGCTACTTTTAGAAGATTTCTTCAAAAAGAAAATGATGTATAGAAGAATTATTTGTAATGGACGCAGGTTTTCTAGATCTACCAACTAGGCGAACACATGCATAGCAGAAATAATTATCTAAATAGTCAGAATACCGGCTTCAATGCTTTGTGTTATCTATCCACACAATATTTTTTTTTTTTAAATTGCTGCAACCGTCGCTTAAGCGACGCCTATAGGTGTCGCTTAAGCGACGTCTGCATCAATTTTTTTTTTTTAAATTCCTTATAAATGTTCATTTTCGTCGCTTTTCCGACGGCTAGTCATGTCGCATAACTGACGGTTGATGTTTTATTCGTCGCGCTTAACCGATGGGTTTGTATGTCGCTTCACCGACGCCTTACATTCAACCGACGGTAACTGAAGTGTCGCTTAACCGACGGATTAATAACTGTCGGATAACCGATAACAAGTTTCCGACACTTAAAAAAAATCAAAGTGTCGTACATGCGACAGGGAAGTGTCGAAAATCCGACAATACGGCTGTCGGATTTTTGGTCGAAATGTAGTAGTGACTCGACTTATAGTGGAGGTTTTACCTCAAGACTTTACATGACCCATTATATCAATGACATCCCTAATAGGAGGAACAACATCTTTGAAAGGGGTAATAACAATAATAATACAAAATAGAATATATTCCGTAGTTACATTTCTTTAACACACACTACTAGAAAGCGTCCTACATATATTGACCAAGCAAACCAAGGGCCTTTTGAAGTTCAATGTGGGTTGATTAAGTCTCAAAACCAAAAAACAAAGGTCTAAAAA
This sequence comes from Pseudotsuga menziesii, assembly GCA_001517045.1. Classification (NCBI taxonomy): domain Eukaryota; kingdom Viridiplantae; phylum Streptophyta; class Pinopsida; order Pinales; family Pinaceae; genus Pseudotsuga; species Pseudotsuga menziesii. Next base: position 173,081 of record LPNX010317278.1, on the reverse strand, counting down.
AAATTACCAAGACCTCAGCTAATATCCCTTCTTTGTGCAAGTCTCCCCATAAAGTAAGGGACACCCTCCAACAATACTATTAGTTTGGTTCAACGTCTATTGAAGGTACACAAGAAGCCCCCTACAAACACCTAGGCGGTACTTAAGACAAGATACTAAGGCTAACAAATAACATTCGATGTCCGAGGGAACAATCGATGGTCGAGATCATACATATGGGTAAGGTAGCTAAGCCTGGAATATCAACAACACCGGAAACACAAGGGGCCCAAGGTGGTACTGATGAAATCCCCATACACGCACAATCCAAAAAATACTCTGTTAAGAATCAGAGGGGGTTTCTCCTCAACTTAACCTCACATGACCTTGTACTTGACTCCTTTTTTCAAGGAGATTTTCAGCCACACCCTTACTAAATTGGATTTTCCTATCCTTATGAAATACACTCGGGTTTCACAATTTTAAATAACCTCAGCGTGTTTGCTTCCACCCTATTCCAAATCTCTATCCATAGGCTAGTTGGTGAATCCTATAAAATAAAAGTCTAGTGATTTTTGTATTCAACATTCATTTTAGTGGCTATTGCTACTGAGGAGGATGCAGAAGTGTAAAAGGATGTTCTCAACTGAAAATCAATGTAAAAGATACTACTTGCAAATAGAAAATATCATTTAATTAACTTTTGAAATAGTTACTTGATTATAAATAACTTTCAAAAAGAAATAAAAATCAAGCATAATTGTTACACCGAAATCTCGTCATGTTGAGCCATGTGTTAACCCTATGACTCAATCCCTAAAGTTCCCTTGGCTGAATGACATTGAATAGGAGGTTCTTTCCTTACCTTTTTTCCTCTCTAAGAAGGTTGGCTCTCTTTCTCCTAAGGAAATGTGCACTAACACATTTTCCCTTCATGCTAGAAGCGTCATCAACACTCTTTCCATTCATCCAAGGTGCACCAACACTCTTTGCCTTCATGAAAGGTGCGTCGGTGGTGTTTAGAGGGAAAAAAATGAAGCTTCGAGACTCTTCTCAAAGGTGTATGAGGTGGAGGACCATCCCTAGGTTCTAGGTGAGTGGCATTCGATTCCATAACCTATGGGGAAGATCCCTTAGACCCCTCCTCCTAATCCTCAACCTACTCTATCCCTTTAGCCTTATAAATTAAACACTCTCTCCATTGTGAAGGGAGGAAGGATTATGGTACTCTTATGATGGTGGAATTTCTAGGTGATCCCTATCATCCTTTGGGAGGGATTACTATCTTGCTTTGGAGGCTTGGCTTGGATTGTTGAATGGAATATTGCAGCATTAAGGCTAGGTTGTGATGTTCTTTCCTATGTAATTCTATGTATCTCCTTGATTACATTAATACCAATATATTTCCATAAACATTGTTGTGTTGATAATGTTTAGAGCTTTCTTCCTTAACTATTATCTTATATCAATTCATGTTTGGATACGCATGTACTGTTTTCTTGTTTCCACTTGCTCTATAGGGTTTTGTAGCTCAATATCTAAAGGCTTTGGAGCATGGATCAACAAAGGGAGAAGAGAATTTGCAGACCTTAGGTAGGTTATCTATCATTTGACTTGAATTTCTATTTGATCTAAGAAAATTGGATGTATTGTGTACTTTATTTGTTCTAGATCCACTTGGACTAAAGATATTTGGCTTGATTCCGCTTGAGTAGATTTATCCAATAAGAAATTTTGGATATGGATGTACTTGTTTATGGCTCATGTAAACCTTAATTCCCTTTTAGACTTTGCAAGGGTGATCACCTTCTCAAGGACTATCCCGGTATTTCACATGTGTCAAAAGTGTGGTCTAAACATCATATATCATCAGTATCTGATCATCATGGTGATGATGCCCTATCAACCAGTGAATCTGTGGTTAAGATTCGTAAAGGAAAATTCAGGTATCCTTGCTTGCTATGCAAGGATATGCACCACACTTACCTTTGTCCCCACATGGATGAAGCTTCAAGGTTGTTGGAAGATATTACTGTTCCTCGGCAACGACTTCCAATCAGTTATTGTAAGTTGTCCCTTGACATCCCATTGGTTGATCAAGTGGTCGATCCAAGTCCAACCTTGGTCAATCCCACTATTTCGTTGAAGAGTGAAGTCAAAGTGGCCAATCGAGTTCCAACCTTGATTGGTTGATCAAGTGGTCGATCCAAGTCCAACCTTGGTCAATCCCACTATTCCGTTGAAGAGTGAAGTCAAAGCGGCCAATCCAGTTCCAACCTCGATCGATCCCACTCTCCCCTTGGAGAGTGAAGTTAAAGTGGTCGAGTCGATGTCATATCCACCCAATCCCACTCTTTCATCAGAGAGTGTTAAGATTTAAGTAGTCGCTTCACACAGTCTTTGTCTTGTCCCTCTCTTCTAATCGAGAGTGAAAACCAACTTGCTGAAGTTTTTGTAGTTAGTTATAATTGTTTTATGCAAGAGGAAGTTTTATCTCTTTCGACAGAACCCTCTCCAAGTAGTGAGGTTATTTCCTTTGACTGAAGTAACCTAACATAATCTCATCTTCATTCAAGTGTTCCTTTCCAGATAGATGTGCGAGTTACCACTAAGAGTATACTCCGAACTATTGTTGACAAAGGGGCTTCTATTAGCATTCTATCCTCTACTACTTGGCAAGCCTTATGTTATGGATAGAAACTTCCTATGGCTTGGGGTGTACCACAACATACAGCTCTAACACTAGAAATCAATCTTTCCCAATATGCAAGGCAAACTAAACATCTAACACTAAAGGATACCGAATCGTACCTTGTTCCAAACGGTTGAAGTTGATCCCCGTTGACCTTTCCAACTCACGCGTGTATTAGCAATTCACTCTCAACAATAGTAAACAAGACAAACATGCTATATAATAGTGTGCTAGACCTAATCTAGCATATATATTCAATAATGCATAAACAATTAAACACATCCATGGATTCAATATTCATATTCAATTGCACGTAATTGGACAGGAAAAGATATTTCTATTAATAAAATCAAAGATTACAATAGTGACAACCTTTGTCGACACGTCTACAAACCGAAGAAACCAAGTCTTCCACCTGGGCCTCTACCACCTCAATCCTCCATCTCTCGATAGCAAGCTCACAAACAAAGGCAAGCTTGGGAAGAACACAAAGTGCTCCAAAGGGACAAAGGGATGCAGACTCAAGTACAAGCAAACTTTTGCAACAATGGACTATAGTTTTGTTGCTCTTCAATTCCTCCCCTTCAATGTATCCAAGGGGTTCCTTACATAGCACTCCAAAAGGGTAACGGAGGGTCGAATCTGAGCGTTCTCAAGGAATTTGGAAGGCATAGAATCAAGTTATTAGGACTCCTATGAGTAAAACTCAAAAAATATTTGGACTTATGCGCACATCCCGATGTAAGTGGGTTTGAGGTCAAAAGTCATGTGTACACGCGAGTTTGGGATTAAAAGTCGTGTCTAGCAATAAATAGGGGTTTTTAAAGGATGATCTAGGAACATCAAAAGATAATATAAGTCCACAGGGTCTAAAGATTCTGCAGAGGGACATGGAAGACCATCAACATGTGATCAATCATGTGTGGTAAAATAAGCTATAACAGATGCCCCTTGATGTGTGAGGTTAGAGGGGTAACATGATGGACGAAATAGATTATAAAATCCATCCCAGAAGTGGAGTAATGAAAACCCGAGTGGAAGAACCAGCCACTCATCAGTACAATACAATGATAAATCTCTACATATGACTGCAAATACATAGAGCAGTCTCGGATACATAAGAGTACAATGGCCATGAATAGGAATGATATACAAAATGTGGCATGTGTGGCCATCACCACGTAGAATATACAATAGATCAGAATCTCCAAAGTGGATGAAAATATACAATGGATCAAGATATCCATAATAGGTGAAGATATACAATGGATCAAGATATCCATAGTGGATGAATATCTCTAATATATACTAGAATCAAATCACGAGAGCTGAAATCTCATGAACATTGGCACAATCAAGGAGGTAGAATATATGGAATGCCAGCCAGCTGAAAGGTCTTTTACATGAACCGCTACGAGTACATGTCCTACTATGCGAATAGATGTGTCAAGGTCGAACATAGTAGTCCATCATCTGATTACTGGTCATTGATGTATACCATTAACAGAAGTGAGATCACCCACTGATAATGAAAATGGGAATCAAGGTACAAAGTGCAATCTAACAAGTGTGAATAGATGTGTTGAGGTAGAACACTTGGAAGAATCCATCGATCAGGGGACATTGATGTATTCCCAAAATTGTTGATGGTGAGAGAACCTACCACTGATGACTGTAAGTCTCAAGGCACTCAAATGAATCTAGACTCCTATTCCAGAATAAATGATCTGATGTCGATGGAATGGAATCCGCTGGAAGGAGGGCATTAAGGCATCCCATTAGAGGAAATTTCAACTCAAAATGGGCCTCCTAAAAAAATTAATAAAATAATAAAATACTATTTATTAATTTTAGAGGAAGAAAAGAAAAAAAATTACTTTTTTGTTTGTATTTTCGACATATCTCCCCATGTTTTTACTCAAATTTCATTCAGGAGAGCTCGTTGGATGCATAATTAAATTCTGCATCCAACGAGTACCCACTCGGCATACTTTTGATGGACCCCGCTACCCAAAAAACAAGAAATACCTAAAAAAAACATGATGATGACATCATCGTCACGTTTTTTCAAGTATTGTTTTTTTTGGGGTAGCAGGGTCCATCAAAAGTATGTTGAGTGGGTACTTGTTGGATGTGGAATTTAATTCTGCATCCAATGAACTCTCCCAATCGAAATTTGAGTAAAAACATTGGGAGATATGTAAAAAATACAAACAAAAAAAGTAGTTTTTTTTTATGATACCTATCCCCAAATTTATATTAAAAAAATGTTTAAGACCTATATGGTATTTCAAATTTAAATCAATTTCATTGGCTAACACATGATGACATGGAATTTCAGTTAAAGTTAAAAGGCCCATTTTGAGTTGAAATTTCCTCTAATGCCCATCAACCAACACGAGGTACTCAACAACGCTGTATAATGTGGAAGAATAAGATGTGCACGAACCACTAATGCCCATCAACCAACACGAGGTACTCAACAACGCTGTATAATGTGGAAGAATAAGATGTGCACGAACCAATAATAGTACCGGGAATGGCTGACATGCAAAGTCAAGATAATTGAGGAATGGACGACTCAGGCTTCAACTTCCTTAGAACAAGAGCATAAAGGAAAATGGTGACTGAAGGTAGGTAGCATGGACTCAATATGCAAACTGGGACATCTCTGTGACACAAGAGGCATCAACAGAGGTTCCATAGGGGCTGGAAGCTTAACCAGTCACTGGAGATAAACTCAAAGTAACAAATATAGCTCCTAAATTCAAACTAATAACCCAACCAAAGGATGTGATATACAGTGCTCTGTTCGAAGGTGGCACGACTCAACTACTGCCAAAGATAGCATATTTTTCTGTCTGGATTTTGGGTTTTTTATTTCTCTGGACTTTTTCAGATATTTTGAAAAGCTTGAAAAAGAATAAAAGTGCTTTATAGTACAAATCTAGGAGGAGACAAGTGTCAGGGGAACACGGAAACATGTTCCAAGCAGTGGAACATTCATATGCTCAATGCAAGGATATATGTGCAGGATAACGACACTCAGGGGAAGGTCTCTTCCTGGTAAAAGGGATGATTAAGCTACAAAAGATATGTAAAAAGGCTCTTCTTGGTTAGACACGATACAAGCTCAGGCTATATGGTTGATAAATCAAAGTCAGGGAGTCGGCAGAAAGGTCAAGAAGGCAAGCAAAAATCATGAAAATGCAATTACAACTTGATATATACAAGGGAGTCCCAAGGGAAATAGCCAGCATAAAGTTGAAGAGGAGTATAAAGCTCTTGCTCAAAGACATGGAGGGACTAAAAGGACTCCCACAACCTAAAGGAGAAATGTCGGCATGGGCACCAAATGCAATATGGGATCTAACTAGGGTATCCATGTATGGGAAAGCTCTACCATTCACATAACATCACTTCTAACAACATCAAGAAGGTTCCATGACATCATGGAATGGGTTCATACCTAAGGTTAAGATGAAATGGTCATAAGGTCATGCAAAATGCAGGCGGATGTGAAATCCTAACCTATATGCCATTTTAGACATGATCCCTGTAATAGACACGAACGGGTCGAAGTCTTGGTCAAACCACCCTCAAAACAGGCTCCTACAACATCATATTAGTCCAAACGGTCCAAAATATTCAGAAACAGTAAAAAACTATAGGAAGTGGGTACAAATTTAAAATCTTCTTCTATAAAATAGTGAAAAATTAAAAAATTTCATACCGTTTTGAAAATTCACCCACCATAGTGTATTTGTATCCAGAATTTCAAGATCTAATTCCGGGAGCATCGTTCAGCAAAATCACTCCATATTTGGTCCAGGTAATTACCCAAGCCCTTCTCTTTCACTTTCATGCAAATTTTTTTATTTTAGTGGTCAATTTTTTTCTTTACGCCACCCCAAAATGTGCGTTTCATCCCACGCAGAAATTGGGTCTTTTTCTACGTATAGGGTTGGGTATACACAAAAAAGACCACGATACCAATGTACATACGCGAATGTTCTGAAAACAGTGGCGTATAGGGATGCAAATGTGATTTTCAAAGGTAAATACTGATGAACTCAAAAAAAATTTGTGAAGAATGGTGCTATAATGGAGAGAAAGGGAACCTGGTGATGTTGAAGAGGTAGTACAAGGAGATCTAATGGCTCAACAAGCGTTGAGGGCTTGTGGGTTGTATAAGTTTTGGCACCTTGGTAGCTTAAGAGCCAAGCCAAGGCTACTCCAGCTGCTAGTAGATTATTGGGATCCAGATTCTTAGACCTTTCAGATAGATGGGATGTCACTCAGCATTGAGGTTTTAGGACATATATTTTATCACGGGTTTGTCCCGGAGAGGGAAGATGGTGAACCTTCGATCTCGTAGGCCAGGAGGCAGGCTGACTATAGAGGAGTACATAGCTGTGTATTTCCTTCCCGATATAGAGAAAGTTGGGAGTTAAATCCCAACAAACGCACGACAGAACCTAGGGCTAAAAGCCATACTATTAGCGTTGGGAAGAATCATAGGTTTAGTGTCACTCCACCAAGCCTCAAGGCCAATGATGTTCTATGTGGTATAGTGCACATGACCCATGATATATGACTGACTGGAGTACCTCGCTACTAAGAAACATGAAGCAACAACTCAGTGACTGCAATATGGGCAGGATACAGAACTTTAGGTTTAGAATCATACTGACTGCATTCTTTTTCAAGAGGGTGTCGGGGCTAAGCCCTAGATTTGACATTGCTCCACATAGAGTTAGGGATCCGGCTCTACTACACTGGGCCAATGTCATGCAGAGATTGGGAGGGGGAAGAGCAGCCAACCCCTACCCAGCAGACTTCTTCCTCTGGTGGTGGAGATAGATCGTCGCCATAGATGACTACCCCTATGCAGGGATAGACTTCTGTGAAGATCCGGATATGCCCCTACCACCAGGACCAGCATATGGAGACATAGGTAATGAACCCCATGAACTCACTTTTATTTTTTGAGTTATTAATTTTTTTGTATTTTTTGATAAATGAAATCAAAAGACATGTTTTTGGTGTGACGACACATAATGAAACTCTGTCATGTACATTCAGATGTGGGACCACGACGGCCAGAAGGATTTCCTTGTCATCGACGAAGGGGAAGAGGTGATGAGATCATGGGTGTGGATGCGGAGCGGACACTCCAAAGAATCCACACAAACTTTGTTCGTTTGACATAGAGGGTTTCCATGGCGCAAGTCGAGGACTTTCCTAAGGCTATGCAGCACCAAGTGGTTGGAGTACCATAGGCATGGGTTAGATTATTCCACCAGCTAGCTATAGTCATGGTGTGCTACCATGATCAGCACCCTCCTCCACCTCAGGCTTAGAGACCTAAGTGTATATTTTGTATGACCGTGTAGTGTATTTTGGTGGCTCAAAAGCCCCAATTTTGTATATGACACTGATGTATTACGACATCAGCTTTTTGGACTTAATGAAAAATATTTATGATGATCGATTTTATTCTATTTACATGTGTAAAAGGTGTTTGTGAAATGCTTATGGTCTGTGAAACAAATGCCAATATAGTACATAGTTAGCATATGAATCAACAACTTGATTAAAATTTCTTGGAATGTGAACGCATGTTATACTCTCAAATTTACATTCTAGAGATCTTACACGCAAGAATCTTTGTAACAATGTTGGATCCCTAACATGATACAAGCTATTAAGTTGTGATACCACTAACTGTGAATCAAGACGTACCTCAAGAGAAAGAACACCATGTGAAATGGCATCCCGCAATAACTCAATCATGCCACTATATTCAACAACATTATTGGATGAAGGCCATAAACATACGCCTCTTGAAGACAACACTTGACCCGTAGGAGTATAGATCATCCAAGCAACCTTAGCTGAGTTTTGAGTATGGCAGCTAGAACCATCAGCGAATCCTATGTAAACGAAAGACTCCATCGACATTTTCCATAACAAATGAAAGCTAATCAACAAGCTTGATCACCATAAGAAGACCTAACTATGCAATGCAAAAAATGTATAATAATATACAAAAGGTCAGCCCTTGCTGAAGATCATGCATAGTATTTTTTAAGATAAAGCCCATTTTTAGGCTCTACCAAGGTCGTCCTTTCATAATCCACCAAATCATAGGATCCTTTCTCTAAGACACATTTAACCATGTAAGGACCATGCCATATCGGGTTGAACTTTCCTGCCCCCAGGGGTTCCTTAGCTTGGTCCCACAAAAGGACCAAGTCACCTTGACTAAAACTCCTAGGATGGACAGACTTATCATACTGGACCTTAACGCGGTGCTTGTTAACTTCAAGAGCCACTAAAGTATCTCAACGTTGCTCATCAAGCTACTCCAAGTGGACTACATGCTCTTCCAATGCGGAAGTCTCTAGTAAAATCTCCTTTGCTAGCTTCAAAGAAGCAATTTCGCATTCAACCAGTAAAACTAACTCCACCCCATGCACAAGGTGATAGGGAGAAAAACCAATGGCAATCTTAACTACGGTCCTATATGCCCACAAAGCACGATACAACATGATATGCAAATTATTCTTGCTCTGTGCAATGGTTCGTTGGAGAATGGACTTAAGTGACTTGTTCACTGCTTCAACCTGTCCATTCGCTTGAGGATAATAAGAAGACGAATGCTCTTGCTTATACCCTAACTTCAAAGACAACTCTTCCATCATTTTGTTTTGAAAGTGCCTGCCATGGTCAGTGACAAGCTCCCTCGGAATGCCAAACTAGGTGATAATCTGGTTAAATACGAAATGCATGGTTGTTTCATCATCGAATTTGATAGTGGGCATAGCCTCTGCCCATTTCATGAAATAATCCATAGCCACAATAATATGATGGTGCCCCCTAGCCAAAGTTGGGTTACAATCCATAAAATCAACCCCCCACTTCATGAAGGGAGCGACAGTGATAATAGGATGCAAAGGGGTTGTACGAGAATGCATATTACATGCAAACACATGGCAAGGGTGGCACCTCTTGACCGCATTAACGTAATATTTAAAGATAGATGGAAAAAAATAACCCACTCTCAAAAAATTTTGGGCTGTAGAAATCCTAGATAAATGGCCACTACACACCCCTCCATGGAAATCATTAAGCACAACCTCAGCCTCCTGATGAGTTAAGAAACGACATAAAATGGAATCAACCGCACAACGGTACACAATATCATCCACTATGAGGTAGTTCTTCGCTACGTGACATAGTCGTCGCCGCTCATCTTGCAAGAGGTGAGTAGGAACCTTCAATATTTACAAATAAACAATAATATCTCCATACCAAGGGTCCACAGTTGAGATGAGAAAGATACGCTCATAAATAAGAGAATCCTCATGAACCTCTTCTTCATCCAAATTTGAAAAATCCAATATGAGCTCAGCAAAGATTAACGATTTCTTCGATTTTGCTGAAACAAACTCGAGATCAAACTCCTACAATATCACAATCCATAATTTTATTATACTTTCCCCCAATCATCCTTCTCGCGAGGATGAATTGAAATGGATTAATGTGAGCTATGAACAAAGTTTGGCGAAGGAGGATGTAATGCCTCAAATGTTGAACCGCATGGACAGTGGCTAAGGATAGCTTATCAACATGGGTATAATGAAGTTCTACATCAATAAGGTTTCGTCTAAGATAGTATATGACATGCTCATGGAGCTCCTCATCCTATTGAACCAAGCCATACCAAACGTCTCCTAAGATGCATCCACATAAATAAAAAAATTCACAGCTATAGTTTGGTGGACTAAGCACATGCGTCGATGCCAAGGATTTCTTAAGAGCATCAAAAGACTCCTGGGCTCACTCATCCCAGTAAAAAGGGGTGTCTTTCTTCAACAAACGCATGAAGCTTTTAGTCAAATTGAAAAAATTGACTATGAACCTTCACAAGAAGTTCACCATACCTTGTAAACATTGAAGATATCGAATGTTACACGAGGGAGACAATTGAAGTATTGCCTCGACCTTTAAGGGATCGACTCTAATATCCTCCTTAGACAGGATGAATCCTAGTAAATGACCAACCTTCACACAAAATATGCACTTGTGAGGATTTAACCGAATTTGATAATGATGACATCTCTTGAAAAATAATCGCAAATGATAAGTATGACGCACCCTCAAACGAGAGTGAGCAGCTATATCATCCAAATACACTTCAATAATCTTTTTGAGATCATGGAAGGAAAAGGTCATGGCCCGTTGAAACGTAGCTCCAACGTTTTTAAGGCCGAAGGGCATCTTCCGATATGCAAAAGTTCCCCAATAACAAATAAATGAAGTCTTATTTTGGTCTTTGGGTTTAATTTGTATCTAATTATATCTAGAAAATACATCCATAAAATAAAAAACCTCACTTCCCGCACACTCATCCAAAATTTGATCAATAAATGGTGTAGGGAAATTATCTTTAGGACAAGCTTGATTTAAATCACGGAAATCAATGCATATTCGGATTGATCCCTGCTTCTTATCCATTGGAAATGGATTTGAAACCCACTCCGTCAAGGGAACGAGATAGATAAAACCAGCTTTGAGCAGTTTCTCTATCTCTGCTTTAATAGCGGGCGCTTTCCTAGGATTCACAGCACACAAACGTTGTCGAACCGGTTTTGCGTCCAGATAGGTTTTTATTTTGTGTTCGACAATGTGAGAGTCTATTTCCGATATTTCCTTGTATGACCAAGCAAAAACATCATGAAAATATCGGTATACTATTTAATCTCATCAGGGGAACATTCCACCCCAATGTAAACGTTCTCAATCTTACGAGGATCACGAGAAATGCTGATAGAAATCGTTGGTGACAGGTTAGCCATATTACTTTCAGCAATCTGACTAGGAGAGCTTAATGGGACCACGGGGCTACCAACTTTCTCGCTTAGAATCACCCTAAATTCATCACACTCTAAATGATCAAGCTTAGGGAGGAAATATGATCTATGGTGCAGCTCTACCCAAGGTTTTTCTATCCTAGACATAGCCTCAAGAATAGCTTCATCAGATGGAAAAACATCATCAAGGTAGTCTTGAGAGTGAGATGACTCTACTGCCCAAGCAGGAAGCACATAGGGGTCCTCCTCCTCTGTCTATGAAGAGGAAGGACTAGGCTCTACAACATGATCAATATTCGCTTGATACGCCACCAATGTTGTAGGAAACGACACGTCAGTCTTGACAAGTATAGAATTATCACTCGAAGTACTCGGTGAAGGAAGAATCCAAGGATCCTCCATGTGAGAGGTGTGAAATGTGACCGAATTCAACAAAGCCCTACCAACACTAGACCCAATCATAAGAACGAGAATAGGAAAACTAAAGGTTCCCATGAGAGAAGGATACATACCCACACCCACATTCTCAGTTACCGCTTGAGAATTATCAATAATCAGGATAGAAGCTCCTGATGATGATTTCACACTCGGATTCTAGAAATACTTTTGATCAATAGTAATGATATTCACATTCAAAGGAAAACAAACCATTCGGAATAGGGAAGATGCTACAGCTTGCATATTATACATCCAATTCCTACCTAGCAAAAATATTGTAGTCAAGGGGGGCATCAACCACCTCGACCTTGAATCGCAGCAGTCTTCCCCCCCCAACTGGACCTCAAGGGAAGAAAGTATATTGTGCGGACGAAACGATCTTCCATCAAAAGTTGTCAACATGTTCGCAGATTTAGACAACGTAGGAGAACCTAAGCCCTTCCAACAATCCAAATCCATCACAGAAGTGGCAATGCCTTCATCAATCACAGTGCGCATGATGGTGTTACTCAAACAATCCATGTGAATCAGAAGAGACACATAGTAAGGCAAGTGAGGCTGGATTCCATGAGTTTCAATTTGATCACGGACAGAGAGCTATCATCACCCAACCCAAGAGTAGACAACAAGGCCTTTCTCTGTGAAGAACAATTTTGAAGTACTTCTAATGCGGACATCGCATAAGGAGTCTGGCCCAAATCCTCGACAATTGAATAGTTTTGGCAGTTCAAGCATTAGGATTGTTCCCCGAGCGCTGCAAGACTCCCTTCAGAATGCAAGGAGGAAATTTAGGTTTATTCTTAGGCTTTTCAATTCACAAAGAGCTCTCAGGTGGAGCATGTTCTTTCCCAAGGTCTGGTTGTGACGAACCATAGTATTTCGCATGCATCACAACACTAGTAGCTTTCACCATGTTGATGTAACCATGACCATTAGTGACAGCCGATGGGTTTTGAGTTCCACTAAATGCACTTCCAAGATCAACAGTCCTCGGGCTTATATTTTGATTATTTGGTAAAGGATTAGTGAACACAGCTCAACCCTGTGCTATCAACTTTGAGGCATCTTCCATATGAGGGCACAAGTGAGTGAAGTAGTCATCCCCGCAAAAATTGCAAGGAAACTTAACCTTCCCCTTAGACTTCTTGTCCCCCCCAGCATTATTATTGTTATTGTTCTTTTCATTAACCCCATTATTATTATTCCCACCCTTCTTATTAATTTTTCCTTTCTTTTTATTACTTCCAGGTTGCTAGTTACCTTTTGGGTTTGACAATTGCACTGAAAGTACATCCACCAACTAGGTAGGAAGGGGCGAAGCCATAGCTTGGCCTGACCTAGATTGGTTAAGAGACAACTGGCTCACTTGTTTCGTAACCTGATCCGCAGGTTTGGTACTTGCAGATCCAACAATACCATCAGCATGTGGCGCGGGTTTGAACTTAGGGTTGAAATTTGAACATGGAGCATTAGGTATGATCTCATAAAGGAGCCCAGACTGAGCATAAATCAAGTCCAACTGGTGGGCCCTAAAAATAGCTTGGTCCTCGTTTTGTACTCCGGATGTGGAAACATCCTTCACGATATAGGGTAACAACGAATTGAAGAACCACTCTAGAAGAAACTTTGGTGGTATAAAGGCTTTAATCATCCTCTTTCGTCTACGCCACTCTTGAATATGATCCAAAATATGGGTGGCTTTGTCTTGTCGAAATGTCGACAAGAGTTCGGTACCGGCATCATAACGCACGGGTAGCTGGAAGTGGTTAAGAAAATTCATAACAAAATCATGAAACGAATAATATGTCCCCCCTGGTAACTCTATATACCTTTTCATGGCAGGACCCATGAGGGTGCTTTGAAACAATCTCAAATGGATAGAATCATCGTTCAAAGAATTCTAAGAGCACCAAATATGGAAGTTTGTAACGTGCTCACCAGGATCTTCACCAGCCTTACCCTCAAACTTTGGAATGTCTGAAGAAATTTTGGTAGGAACTGTCAGCCATGCCGGGTCATGAGATATGGGATCGTTCGTCCATCTGGACATATCGGGTAGATTCAAAGTCACAAGAAAAGGGAGCCTAGTTTGAGTCGGTTGGTTCCATGCTCCCTAATAGGACTGGTTCGCATAAGGCTGACTGCTATATACACCATGGCCTTGGCCATTGGGATAATAACCTCCTCCCATTTGACCCATATAGGGTTGCATGTAAGGATTGTGATGTGGAGTACCTTGAGACTGGGGCACTACAAAGCCATAATTAGGTGACGGATACACGGGTTGATACCCAGACCCATAGGGTGTATAGGTTTGTCCATAAGATGGTCCGTAAGAAGGTCCATAAGATGTTCCATAAACTGGACCATGGGATGGTCCAAGGGAAGGTCCATGATATGGTCCATGGGAAGATACATGTTCTACTAACACGGAACGAGGCACATGGCCCTGTGACACTACGGTGCTAGCAGAAGTAGGACAGACATGGCTAGTAGTAGAACTCCGGCCGAAAGGCCCACTAAAGTTAGGAGGAGGATGCGTGGTTAAAAAATCATTTGAAGGGACTGGGGCAGAAGACAATGGAATATGTGAAAGAGTATAACTCGTTCCCCCAATATTCACATGTCTAGGTTCTGGTCCCTGAATAGGAACACTAGTGCTAGGCCTAGGATTTGTGTGAAGGAACCTCCATCGAAGGGATGGAAGGTGTAATGTGAGTAGAGCTACCAAACCTCTCCTCTTGGAAAGGAATAAAAGTGCCCTCGGGCGCAGCACCAGGGCCAACACCTGATCCATCATGAGGCACCAGACCGGTCTCAGTAATATTCGGCATGACATACCTAATAGTGCTAGTGTTAGCGGATGCGTGGTGAGTCTCATCGCCTGGAAGCCAACACTGAGGATTAGGGTGTGTGGGTTCTATGAATCGTGAAAAATATTCTTGTGATGGTCCAGCCGAATGACGACCAGACCCTACCGGAGTCCCATATGTGCTAGTAGGTTCATCTTCACATACATGACAAGGAAAATCAGTAATCTCCAGAATCTCGTGCTCATGATCACCCATAGTGTATGAATCAAAGTGATAATGAGTCCGCCCGGACTGTATGATTCTCTCTCCCAAAGGAGGAGGAAATGTGGAAGGAAAAATTCCTGCTAAACGATGGGAATGGAAAGGTGTCGCACCCGAATCCAAAATGACTCAATAAAAATAAAAGACTCGATCTAGCTATGCAACCCTAAGAAATATAGCGTGCATAGAGCATACACCTAAGAAAATATAAATCCAAATCACAAGTAAACCAAGGGTAGGATAAGTGTGCTCCCGAATGAAGCAGGTATGTCTCTCCTAGGAGAGGCTCAATACTCCCATACAAAACAAGCGGAGGTTCATAACCAGTTATAGTGGCCCTCAGCTTCAACACATATAGTGATTGTGTTGTTCGACCCGTACCTGTCTAGGACACCTGCAGAATAACCTTTGCAAATACCCCCTTGATATCCTAGGTAAGGAAACTAAGGTCACCTCAATATAACCAATTCTCAGGCAGACAGTCACAGGTGGGATTGACCGTATGGGTAGGGTAGCAAAGCCCGAAGCCTGAAAGCACAACTGGTACCCCAAGGGTGCACCAATAAATACCTCAAAGGCCCCCAAACACGAATACAATCTTGGAAATATCTCCAGTGCTCACAGAAAGTGACCAGGTATCATTAGCTTATCACTTACCAAAAGCCCAAGTTTACGTAACTAAAGATTGGTTGAAGGAGATTAACCTAGACCTAGTTGAAACAGTAAAAACAATGATGATACCTGGTAAGAATTTTCAAACCAAGCCATCAGGGGAATATGACACAGCTACTCTAAGAACCCTTTATAGGTTTATTGCGTTAATGCTGAACATAATTTTTAGGAGAGCCCACGGAAAAAGTTTCAAGTTAGGATGGGTTCCTATTATCTTCAATGTAGCCACCCAAGGGACTATATGCATTTGGGAAAACATTGTGTCCAACAGTCTCTCGGCTTGCATTGCTTCAGCTTTGGGAGGGGTGTCTCAGAAAAAATTTGAGTTCTACATGAGCTCCATATTAATAGATTGTACACTATGCACCCAGCCATTTCCAAACCTAAGGTGCATGTGGGACAGGGACAGAACCCCTGTGTACATAGCCTACAAGATTTTAATGTACGTAGTCATTATAAAGAAATTTGTGAACAATTTATTATGCCCTTGTATACGTTGATTTTCTTGAAAGAATGCAATTGTATGTCTAAAGAGGAATTGAAAGTCATTGAGGAGTATGCTAATTATTATTTGACCGATGAGGGGATGTATATTAGAATGTATGGTTGCTCCAGGGCACCTGCGTTGCTCCCCAAGTATGCCACAGATTTTGTGGTGCATAAATAAGTAGTCCAAAAGGTTTTCTTGGATGGTATAGGGAGTTTTTTGTTCGAGCACAAGAAGGAAATTTATCCTCCCATACCTTTCAGACTGGGAAGCTATAAGTTTTCAAAAGTTAAAAATGTTGATGATTTTGTACAGGAATTGGAGTATTTCCACTTTGGGGAAATGAAATTCCATAGAAATGATTCTCAGAACAAAGTTGCAGAACATTGCAAGGAAGCCAATGTGCATTTTGAATATACAAACCATTGGGATAAGGATGAAGAAGCTTTCAGAAATGCAGAAAATATGACTGCATTAAAAAGAATATTTAAAAAGAAGATCACCACTAAACGCGGTAAGGGCCAAGATGAGCATAAGAAAGCTGATGAAGAGGAGGCTAGGAAAAGAGAAGAAGATGCTACGAGACTAGCACAAGAGGTCAAGAGTTGGATTAAGAGTGAAGAAGAGGAAAGGAAGAAAGTTGAACAAGAAGCAACAAAGAATGCAGAAGAAGTTGCCAAGAAGGAAGAAAAACAAAGAAAAAAGAAGGAGGCTGAAAGTCTGAAACTGACAGGGTCCACAACAGATCAGCAAACTTCTGATCCTGCAAACACTCAAGAAGTGCAAGATCAGGATTGTCCTGACCTTCAAGAGCCTGCTGTAATTGTTGGCAGCAATATAGGGCAGGTTGTTGTTTATGGATTAAGGCTAATACCTTTTGAACATAAAAAAGGGGAAGAAGTCCCATATTTCAGTACCATTTTTTATGACAAAGAAAAGAAGAGAATTGTGAAAAGAACTGAGAGAAAGGTGGAGACCAGTGGACAATCAAGTATGATGGTCATGAATAAAACCTTGGTACATGGGACAGACAAGAACCCAAGGCTGACAATCCGAGCTGGAGCAGCATTAATCCAAGCCTCTAAAGATAATGTAGATCGAATAATGATAGACCTTGAGCAATGAAGGAAAAATGTTTCCCAATTAAAGGACACTCTGAGGAAGGAGAGGGATGAAAGCAGCAGATTGAAGAGAAAGTTTGAAGACATGCATAATGAAGTGAAATCTTCAAAAGCAAAGCTTCAATCCCTCCAAGCAGACAAGATGTCTTTGGAAGTTACCATTGAAAAGATAGGGAAAGATGCTCAGGATAGCCTAGCAAAAGTGCAGCAGGATTATCAGGAGCTAAAGATAGAAAGGGATGAACTGAAAACAGCATGTGAAAACCTTAAGACAAAAAGAGACCAACTGCAAAGCAAAGTTGGGGAACTGGAAACACAAAGGGCTACCATGGAGGAGACAGAAAAATAGTTTCATGTACAAGCAGCAAAATTTAAGGGACAAATTGCTTCACTAGCAGCATATTTGAAAGAGGCTAAGGAACATCAAACCAGTGTTTAGCCTTTCAAAGAGCATGCCCTAACACAAAGAATAAAAATGCACCAGCTACAGGTACCCATAGAAGAAGAAAGATGCAGAGTTTTGCAGGTGGATAATAGATTGGAAGAAATTTTGGAAACCACCTCGTATTTTGTAGATAGGTCCCAAGAAATTTTGGAAGTCCTGACGGGGAGGATAGGAAGGATGGAGGCCAATGAAGAGATTCCGACAGACTTACCAGCAAAGGATCAGCAAGGCTTAAAGCATGATTATGACTTGTTGGAATTTGCAATAAACACAATAGAAGAGTTCAATAAGGTTGTAAAGAAAACGAGAGGAGTTTGCACCGAGTATTGCAAAAGGCTACTGATCACTTACAACCGATGCCAGGTGACTACTGAGCAGAGATTAGATGCATTTCCAGAACATCAGTAGTTCATAGAAATGTTACAGAACAAATATCAAGAGGATGAGCAAAGGATCCAACAAGTCAAGGTCCTGGATGCACAAATCTTGAAAGATGAGGTGGCTCATTCAGTAGTCAGTGTAAACTTGCTTGAGGATCAACTACGCCTAAGATCAACAAGGATTGAAGTGATTAAAAATCAGGCTGCAAAGTTTGAAATCCACATTCGTTTTCTTGAGCCTTCTGAATTTGAGAATATAGCATCTGAAGCCCAAGCATGGAAAAAGTTCCTAGGTAATCAAGCAGGGCCCTCTACTTAAAGTGCTTTATTATTTTGTTTTAATGTAATATATTGTAAATTGTATGAGCACTCAATATAAGACAATTTTGGGAAATGAAACGTTGGAGAAGCCCAGGGGTCATTTGGGGCAGCCCAAAAGTTTTTCCTTTTGTATAAGTATAGGAGAGTTAGATATAGGAAAGGAATTTTTCCCAGTTATACTTGTGAGAACACATTGTAAGAGGAACTATTTCATTTTGCAATATACTATTATAGTTTTTCCTGTTGGAGAAAGCTTTGGTGGAATGTTCAAATGCTGTTCAATGGATGTGTTGAAGGGAAACTATTTCATTTTCAGCCTTTATTCATTAACCGTAAGATAGTTCTAACTTGCTAAACCTATGTTCTTTTATGAATGTTCTCTGGTTTATTTTATGATAATTTCCACTATGAGTAATGAATGTTTTCACAGACAATGAGCTATCTTGTTGTTCATCCATCCATTCATTTTTATGTGTTTTGAATCAAAGAACAGCTACCTGTGATTTTTCTTAATGCATGATCAGTAATACATTACTCATTAAATGATAATCTCACTCCCTAGGGACAGCTTAGTTATTTTTATTTCCTGCTGTGTGTGGTTCAGATGAGAGAGAGTCTAAGACGAGAGGTAAGAACCTGTGCATCAAATTGTGACTTCTCCTCATATTCTTTATCAATCTGCATTCTAGATAGGCACTTGCATATCATACTAAGAGTTAAAAAACATAAAAATATATACCGTGGACTGAGCCGCAACCAATAAAACCTTTTAATTTTTGTTGCTTGACCTACGGTAGCCGAACCGTAAACCGGATAGATTCCCCATACCAAACAGTCACGGGCTAGTTGGGAACGTTGACTAGGGAGAATCCCTTGCTGTTGTTTCCTGCGATTTTCTAGGCCTCAATATTTTTTGCCGCTAGAAGGAAGGCCACCAGTGCATGGCTGGTCGAGGAAACCCATTTCCTCGAAATTACTCCACTAGTGATAGTTTTGAAAGCAGTTTATTTCCTAATCAGATTCTTGAAGAGAATAGAGAACATTTGTATTCTATGGACAACGAAGTTTTTAATGATATGAGAAGACACAGTAGGGATTATGTGAAGAAGATTGGAGGATTATTTATTATCCCTGACTTACCTAGAAGAGAATACAAAAAGAAAGACCGTCCTATTTTGGAAGACTCTGTATTGGTTGGAGATTGGTAAGAACTTGTAGAAACAACTTTACAGGAAGTTGTTCAGCCTTTGAATCAAGTAGGCCCTGATACACCTAACGGTTCACTTTTCCGTACTCCTGTTCATTCTCCACCTCACTCTCCACCTAGACTCATGGCAGGTGTAAATGAAAATCAGCCACCTAACCCACCAAATCCACCACCTGCTTGGAAAGCTAGATCACCTCTAAACCTAACACCTCCTTTGCATGACTTACCTCAGCATTTTGAGAAGATGCTGCCCAAGTTTGACCCAAGTGAGAAGATTTTAGTAGATGACCATTTGCAAAGTTTCTACTTAGCCATAGAAGGATTAAGGGCTAGAGAACATGAAGATGTAGTCTCCAGAATTTTTCCACATACCTTGAAAGGAGCAGCAGCCTCGTGGTATTTTGGTCTGCCTGCAAATTCAATTCTAGATTGGGACACTTTTGAAAGGATTTTCAGAAGCAAATATGCATCCCAAAAGACCCATGCAACACTAGTGAAAGGTTTAGGAACTTTGAAGAAAGAAAGAAAATAAAAGGTGCATAATTTTACTCAAAGGTTTTCTGCTTATCTTAAGAATTTTTTCACAACTGATAAGCCCTATGATAAGGTTTTGATTAAATATTATACCTCAGCTTTGGGTCCTGACTTGGCTATGTTTGCAAAAGCCCAAGTTAAACCTACGTTATCGGAGACTTATGAAGAAGCTGAAAGAGTAGAGGCTGAAAAAGAAAGCATAGAATATTATCCTGAGCAATCTGGATAAAAAACTTTTGGGAAGAAAGCCTTATTACTAACTAAACCTAAGAAGGAGCAATCACATGATTTTGAGGGAATGTTAAAAATGATGCAAAGCTTTTCAACAGAATAATAGATTTGGAGAAAGAAAATGAAGCTCAGAAATCCTATAAGCCTTACTACAAGAGAAGAGAGGATAACAATCAATCCAAAGCTCCTCCACACAGTCCTACATCAATGAACTTAACTGAGGTTGGTATGGATAATTTTTGCACTTTTCACCAATAGCCTCATTCTGAAAAAAGTTGTCCTCAATGGATAAACTCAATGACATTAGTTATGAATCAGTTGTTGGATTCCAAATTAACAGAGGACAATGATGAAGAAGAAAAGGGTGGTAAAACCATAGAAAAACAGGAAAATGATACCATGGTTTTATGGGACCGTGTCTCGTTTTTTGATACAGAAGAAAATACTTTGAAACATGAGGAGATATCAAAAACAAACATGTCAACAAGAGGCCTGGATTTGGTGAATAAGGACAATTCAATACTCTCAAAGATCAAGAAATTGCAAGAAAATATAAAGAAACAACCGAAGAACAACATAGATGATGAAACACCTAAAATTACCAGTCGAGATCTGAAACAGGTTAACATGCCTGCTAAGCCTAGTGAAGAAGAAAATCTCAAAACACCTAAAGAACTAGGGGAAAATATACCCACAGAAAACCAACCTATAGAAGAAGTTGTTGAAGCAAGTGTGGGAAGAAAGACTAGGTTTAAAACCCCACATTTCCTGTTGACTTTGGAAATTTTGAATCATAAGGTGCAGAACTGTTTGGTAGATTCTAGGTCATCAGTTAATGTTATGCCACTTGCAGTTTGTAGAAAGATTGATGGGCAGCATAAACCTACTGCCTGGGAGGTTACTCAATTAGACAGGACTAATGTGAAAGTAGTTGGGGAGATGGAGGATATTCTTATTCGTTTATCTGCAAATGAAAAGATATGTCAATATATTGATATTGTGGTAGCAGACATACCTGATGGTTATGGACTTATTTTGAATCGAGACTGGTCAGCGAGATTAAAGGGTTATTTTGCTTCGGATTGGTCACATTTGTGGTTGCCTCATAAAGGAAGCCCAAATCAGATCAAAATATTAAGAGAGCCCTACATGAAACACACTATCACAAAATTGGAAGAAGGAAATGAATCAGTAAATTCTGTATTGAGAAGTTATCTGATTGAACTTGAACTGGGAAAATCTGCATCAGAAGAAGCCAGCAACCTATCGGACACCCAGCCCGATCTCTTTCAATATTCACGGGCTGATAAGATTGATTGTAAATCAGTAGAAGTAGTTTTTGTTTCAAGAACAGTAGAATTAGATAACGATTAGGTCTTTCTCATTTTTTGTAGTCAAGCCTATCCCCTTAACATACAAGTTGCTAGATCTTTAGGGGTGGGCAGAGAACTGGCCAGTTAGTAGATTGGTTCTCAAATTTATTTTTTCTTGGTTTTTATTTCTTAATGACTATGTACATAAATAAATTGTTTTGGTGGGTTGCTGCTTGTTTTTAGTTAAAATTTATTTTTGATTTCAATAAAAGAGGCAAACTTTTGGTTGCATGGAAAGCATCAGAGTCTTGGATTAATATAGATCTTTGGGTATAAGACTGTGTCCTATTGTTTGAATGTGATGGAATTTCTTCTAGTAAGTAGTTTTCCTAAATGGCTATGAACACATTGAAGTCCTACTTAATCCCTGAAAGATAACTCAAGATGAAGAGGTCTGGAATACTATTTCGAGGCCCCATCCACTTCACATCTAAAATATCGTAGGGGGTGACAGCAAAAGACTCACGAAAAGGAAGCAAGGTAAACAGTATATTATATATAAATGATCCCATGCCAAGAATTAAAAGCCTAAAGGATAATAAGAGTCAAAACTCCTAAAAGCAGCAACATCTATTAAAGCAAAGTACTGAATCATATAAGCACAAAATTGCCAAAAGTTCTTCTCCGTCCGTGAGCTGAAAATTAAATACATCTCTCACACAAAAGGACACTATGGATAGAGGAGCCTGAATAAAAATTCAGAAAGAAAGGCACGAGGAGGAATCAGAAAGACAAAAAGTTCACAAGCACACAAAAGTGCAAAATGGTATGGGAATGAAGAACAAATGAATATCTCTGTTTACCATATGTGACATTCCTGTGGTGTCCAAGCTGGAAGCTACCCAAAGACAGAGGTAAAATGAAACTCATCTACTTGGCCTCAAAAGAGTTATCTTGACTTTGAAATTTTGGGGTTTCCATTTTCCTAAATTTGGACTATCATCAATGTTTCAAAGTACATATATTTTCCATTGGGAAAATATAGACATCTAAAAGAATTCAACATGTTGGTTTTATTGCTAAAATAGTCTGTGACCTAAGGAAGAGTTGATTAGAGATCTGGGGTCACCAGTTAGTCACCAATTGTTGCAGCTACAACTATTTCCCAAATTTCTAAAAAATTGGGACCCTCCTTTTAAATTTTGTCTTGCTTAATTTGTTGGGGTTGCTTACCTTTACTATGAGTTTGATTTGTTGAGGTTGATTGTTGATTGAATATCTTTTATGCTGATGCTTCCTTTTTTACTTAATTTGTGACTTACGGTGATTTCTTATCTTCGCTGTCGAAAGTGGTTTGAGCTATGAATCAAGGCCATAGTCACCTACGTAGCCGCCATTGTGGAGGCTAAATAGCAAACGACCCGGCCCAAAACCGTGTCGTCAACCGATGCACTTTGTTTATTTTTGTCGTTTCTGTTTTGTCACCATTGAAGCACTAGTACCTTGTATTTCCGCCATTTCGGATGGAAATTTGAAAAGCATCACAACGAAATTTTTGACCTTTCCCAATCCCGCATTTTGCTTTTGTAATTTTGTTGTTGTCGTTGTCAGCATCGTTTGGACATCTGAATTGAGGTTAAGTTTTTGTTTGACCGATCGTCATCAGTCTCATTTTTGCAAAAGCCTTAGTCTATTGGCGTTCCGCCATTGCGGCTCTGGAGCAGACTAAGCTTCCGCCTTATAATTTTTCTTTCGTCGATGAAAATGATTTATTTGCTGACGGTTCGCTTAATGTTAGTTATTTTCTCTTCCGATTTTGACTGGTCTGTGGAACCTCTGTCTTTGTGGCTTCTACCGTTGTGGCGTTTTAACATGCTAATAGTCTGATGCTATAGTCATTTGGGCTCCGATGTTAAGGTTTAGTGTGTGTTTAACTGATGGTTTTCAAAGCTGCGGAACTCGTAGCATCTCCATCGCCCGCTGTTGCGACTTTGAAGCAGGATGATCGTCAATGCCATAGTTGTCCCGCCGCTCGATTTGCGATGTTTTCCCATCATGTGTTTCTTACCAAGATATATATATACGCGGGATGGGGCATTATTCTATTATTATCCCTGTGTACTCATGCATGCGCTATCCTTGTCATTTTGAACTGGGTGTTGTACCTAGCTTTCGAGAGCTCGTTCGTGGGTGGCGTCACCGTCGAAGCTTTCAGATTCTCCTTGACGACTGCACAGTTCATTGCCAGGTAGGCCAACCATTATTTTGTTCTTTCTTTTGAGCTTTTTGAACTAGGGTCTCATCCTTTGGTTAGGTTTGTCCTATCGTGGTCGATGGGCGTATGTGTATGGGTTTATCAGCATAGATGGTGGTCCACTTTGACAGTTAGCGGTCGGAGGGGGTTTTTTCTCGTTTTTTTCTAGGTGATTATTGTAGAATCGTTATGAGTTTTTGAACCTTATCCGACTATTTAGAAAACTGGTGCAGATGAGCGTTACACTATCTGCAACGGTTTTTCTGGGGTTGCGTATGGCCATCCGGGGGAAATATTTTTCTTTTCTTTTGTAGTCTGTAGGTGTTTACCCTGGGTTTTTTAAGGACACTGGAGGGTTTGAGTTTCAATTGTTGGTTTCCTGCGTGTTCTGGATAGGGTCACGTTTTCAAGAATAAGCCTCATTGAGGGGATTTATTTTTGAGCAAGTTGTTATAACACATGTTGAAATATTGTAGCTTCGAAGAATATTCTATATGTATCTTTTTGTGGTCCCCGATGGTCCTACCAAGACAACCACTTGTATTACATTGTACCCCGATGCTCCTAATCGGAAGAACTAATAAGAGTCATGAGGTAGTCCCCTCTAATTGTAAAGGTGGGTCATTAGCACCCCAGTGTGGTTACTTGAGCCTACATGTGTAACTCGAGCCTACATGATTTAACTCGAGCCTACATGTCAAATGAGTTAACTTAAGTGAACAGATGAATATAAATAGAGGTGTAGTGCTCCTCATTTGAGACACACACACTCTCACTTGTGTAGCACATTAGTGGAGAAGAGAAGAGTAGCTGGAGAAGGAGGAGGATCAGGCTTTTATCTCCTTGTTGGTTTTACCTTTTATCATTTTGGGGCATCTATATTGAGGAAGCTTTTGCTGGTTTTTTCCCTTTAGGGTTTTCCCAGGATAAATATTTGTGTTCCTTTTGTATGGTTGTGCTTGTCTATCTTTCAGTGATCCTATTTATATGCTTTTGTTATGAATTCGAAATGAAATACTAATGATCTAGCTTAGCATATGAAAAATTTAACAACACATTCTACTAAGGTTGACGCATTTGCTTTTAGGATTATTTTCGTTGAAGACGTCGAGGGTTTTCATTTGATCAGACTGGTTTTAATTCACATAGTGCCGTGTTTAGGATCGCCGGTAGAGGTTTACAATGTTAGCGAGGTCATGATGCATTTTGTCGATAGTGTTTGATTTTAATCACGGGCATGACTTAGGATTTTTCAAGTCCTATCTTTTTGCAGAAGTATTTACTAGTTAGCCCTAGTTTTGTATCTACATAAATTTAGCTATGGAAAATATGGCTAAGGTAAATGCTTATACATTTTTTCTTCGTTCTTTGAATACTGGTTAACAGCTCAAAAAATAAAAGCCTAAAGGCATCTGTTTTGTGATAGGGAAACTTTTCCAAAGACGAGATGTCGAAAAGACAGAAAAAGAAAGCTCCCATTGCTGAAGGGGATCCTAAGGTGGAAATTATTACAAAGGTTGAGTACATTTATGAAGATTCTAGAGCCACCACCGGTGTGGAACTTGACTACAAGTAGGGCGAGATTTACATACTGATTTCAAAACAGGAGGTGCCTGATACCGGATTTGAAGAGTTAACAATATATGCTAATATTGAAAATTTTTCCTTGATGAAGATAGCTACCAAGCCTGAGCCTTTCCCATGCTCAGAAGTGATTGGATGGATTCTACCTAGGGCAGACGTGACTACTATGATTCTGGCCAATACTGCTAACAAGGGCTATGCTGCTTACAGCCCTGTTTATGTATCATTATCTTATCACTTACCAGAAGCCCAGGTTTACCTAACTAAAGATTGGCTGAAGGAGATTAACCTAGACCTGGTTGAAATAGTAAAAAGAATGATGATACTTGGTAAGAATTTTCAAACTAGGCCATCAGGGGAATATGACACAGCTACTCTCAAAACCCCTTATATGTTTATTGCGTTAATGTTGAACATAATTTTTGGGAGAGCCCATGGAAAAAGTTTCAAGTTAGGATGGGTTCCTATTATCTTCAGTGTAGCCATCCAAGGGACTATATTCAACTAGGAGAACATTGTGTCCAAGAATCTCTTGGCTTGCATTGCTTCAGCTCTGGGAGGGTTGTCTCAGAAAAAATCTGACTTCTACATGAGCTCCATATTAATAGATTGTATACTAAGCACCCAGCCATTTCCAAACCTAAGGTGCATGTGGGACAGGGACAGAACCCCTGTGTACATAGCCTACAAGTTGTTATGGGCACACAAATATTACAATCATAATAAAGAAATTTTTGAACAATTTATTATGCCCTTGTATATGTTGATTTTCTTGAAATAATGCAATTGTATGTCTGAAGAGGCATTGAAATTCATTGAGGAGTATGCTAATTATTATTTGACCAATGAGGGGATGTATATTAGAATGTATGGTCGCTCCAGGGAACCTACGTTGTTCCCCAACTATGCCACAGATTTTGTGGTGCATAAAGAAGCAGTCCGGCAGGTTTTCTTGGATGGTATAGGGAGCTTTTTGTTCGAGCACAAGAAGACAACTTATCCTCCCATACCTTTCAAACTAGGAAGCTATAAGTTTTCAAAAGTTAAAAAAGCTAATGATTTTGTACAGGAATTGGAGTATTTCCACTTTGGGGAAATGAAATTCCATAGAAATGATTCTCAGAACAAAGTTGCGGAACATTGCAAGGAAGACAATGTGCATTTTGAATATACAAACCATTGGAATAAGGATGAAGAAAATTTCAGAAATGCAGAAAATATGACTGCATTAAAAAGAAGATTTTAAAAAAATATCACCGCTAAAGGTGGTAAGGGCCAAGCTGAGTAGAAGAAAACTGATGAAGAGGAGGCTAGGAAAAGAGAAGAAGATGCTAGGAGACTAGCACAAGAGGCCGAGAGTTGGCTTACGAGTGAAGAAGAGGAAAGGAAGAGAACTAAACAAGAAGCAGTAAAGAATGCGGAAGAAGCTGTCAAGAAGGAAGAAGAAGAAAGAAAAAAGAAGGAGGCTGAAAGTCTGAAATTGACAGGGTCCACAATAGATCAACAAACTTCTGATCCTGCAGACACTCAAGAAGTGAAAGATCAGGATTGTCCTGACCTTCAAGAGCCTGTTGTAACTGCTGGTAGCAATATAGGGCCAGTTGTTTTTTTTGGATTAAGGCTAATACCTTTTGAACAGAAAAAAGGGGAAGAAGTCTCAGATTTCAGTACCATTTTTTATGACAGAGAAAAGAAGAGAATTGTGAAAAAAACTGAGAAAAATGTGGAGACCAGTGGACAATCAGGGAAGATGGTCACAGATAAAACCTTGGTACATGGGACAAACAAGGACCCAAGGCTGACAATCCGAGATGGAGCAGCATTTATCCACGCCTCTGAAGATAATGTAGATCGAATAATGACAGACCTTGAGCAATCACAGAAAAATGCTGCCCAATTAAAGGACACTCTGAGGAAGGAGAGGGATGAAAGCAGTAGATTGAAGAGAAAGTTTAAAGACATGCGTAACGAAGTGAAATCCTCAAAAGCAAAGCTTCAATCCCTCCAAGCAGACAAGATGTCTTTGGAAGTTACCATTGAAAAGACAAGGAAAGATGCTCAGGATAGCCTAGAAAAAGTGCAACAGGATTATCAGGAGCTAAAGATAGAAAGGGATGAACTGAAAACAACATGTGAAAACCTTAAGACAGAAAGAGACCAACTGCAAAGTAAAGTTGGGGAACTGGAAACACAAAGGGCTACCATGGAGGAGACAGAAAAATAGTTTCACGTACAAGCAGCAGAATTTAAGGGACAAATTGCTTCACTAGCAACATATTTGAAAGAGGCTAAGGAACAACAAACTAGTATTCATCCTTTCAAAGAGCATGCCCTACCACAAAGAAGCAAAATGCACCAACTGCAGGTATCCATAGAAGAAGAAAGATGCAGAGTTTTGCAGGTGGATAACATATTGGAAGAAATTTTGGAAGCCACCTCATATTTTGTAGATAGGTCCCAGGACATTTTAGAAGTCCTGACGAGGAGGATAGGAAGGATGGAGGCCAATGAAGATATTCTGACAGACTTACCAGCAAAGGATCAGCAAGGCTTAAAGCAAGATTATGACTTGTTGGAATTTGCAATAAACAGAGCAAAAGAGTTCAAGAAGGCTGTAAAGAAAACGAGAGGAGTTTTCACCGAGTATTACAGAAGGCTGCTGATCACTTACAACCAATGCCAGGTGATTGCTGAGCAAAGATTAGATGCATTTCCAGAACATCAGCCATTCATAGAAATGTTACAGAACAGATATCAGGAGGATGAGCAAAGGATCCAACAAGTCAAGGTCCTGGACGCACAGATCTTGAAAGATGAGGTGGCTCATTCAATAGTTAGTGTACAGTTGCTTGAGGATCAACTACACCTAAGCTCAGCAAGGATTGAAGTGATTAAAAATCAGGCTGCAAAGTTTGAAATCAACATTCATTTTCTCGAGCTTTCTGAATTTGAGAATAGAGCATCAAAACCCCAAGCATGGAAAAAGTTCTTAAGCAATCAAGTGAGGCCCTCTACTTAAAGTGATTTATTATTTTGTTTTAATGTAATATATTGTAAATTGTATGAGCACTCAATATAAGACAATTTTGGGAAATAAAATGTTGGGGAAGCCCAAGGGTCGTTTGGGGCAGCCCAAAAGTTTTGCCTTTTGTATAAGTATAGGAGAGTTAGATATAGGAAAGGACTTTTTCCCAGTTAGACCTGTGAGAACACATTGTAAGAGGAACTATTTCGTTTTGCAATATACTATTACAGTTTTTCCTATAGGAGAAAGCTTTGGTGGAATGTTCAAATGTTGTTCAATGGATGTGTTGAAGGGAAACTATTTCGTTTTCAGCCTTTAGTCATTAACCGTGAGATTGTTCTAACTTGTTGAACCTATGTTCTTTTATGAATGTTCTCTAGTTTATTTTATGATAATTTCCAATATGAGTAATGAATGTTTTCACAAACAATGAGCTATCTTGTTGTTCATCCATCTATTCATGTTTATGTGTTTTGAATCAAAGAATAGCTACCTAAGATTTTTCTTAATGCATGAACAGTAATACATTACTCGTTAAACGATAATCTCACTCCCTAGGGATGGCTTAGTTAGTTTTATTTCCTATTGTGTGTGGTTCAGATGTGAGAGAGTCTAAGACAAGAGGTAAGAACTTGAGCATCACATTGTGACCGCTCCTCGTATTCTTTATCAATCTGCATTCTAGATAGGCACTTGCATATCATACTTAGAGTTTAAAAATACAAAAATATATACGGTGGACCGAGCCACAACCAGTAAAACCTTTTAATTTTTGTTACTTGACCTACGGTAGCCGGACCGTAAACTGGACGAATTCCCCATACCAAATAGTCACGGGCTAGTTGGGAACGTTGACTGGGGAGAATCCCTTGTTGTTGTTGCCTGCGATTTTCCAGGCCTCAACACAGCTTAACACCATAGGTTCTCCTCCGCTTGTGCCAACTACCAATTAGATACTGGCTTTTAATCAAAGACCTATTGCGCCTTTGGGGGTCCTTCCTCATTTTCCTATCACTTTGGAAGGAAAAATTGTTTGTATCGATGTTATGGTAGTCTAAGGTCCCTTAAATTTTAATCTTCTCCTTGGGCGAGATTATTTTTACGCCATGAAAGTTGCAATGTCCACAATCTTTCGAGTGATGTATTTTCCCCATAATGGGAAGATTGTGATCGTTGATCATTTTTCCTTTGTTAAACCTGATCATTATATGACTCCTAGTCATCAGAATTCCCTGAATGTCCCGCATGTTCTTGTGGTTCCTTCCCATTCTAGTTAGCTTCTTCCCATCATAGGTAAAATGGGGGGCATGGCTTCGGCCTCTGGCCATCATACTGGAGTTAAGTCGCTAGCTTCTTATGTAAGGGGCAAACCCACCAACCTCTAGACATCATGTTGTCTTAGAACTGTCAGTGTTCATAGTTCCTATTTTGTGTCAAGCTCGTTAAAAAATGAAACAAACACTTATTAGCATAGTTCCTTTTCTCTGTGTCAATCTCGTTAAAAAATGAAACAGATGGATGCGAACATAGTTCCCTTTCTGTGTCAAACTTCTTAAAAAATGAAACGGATTCTGTGAGCATAGTTCTCATTCTATGTCAAGCTCTTTAAAAAATGAAATGGATTTCCTCAAGCATAGTTATCATTCTGTTTCAAGCTTGTGTAAAAATGAAACAGGTCCCCACAAGCATAGTTATTTTATGTTTCAAGCTTGTGTAAAAATGAAACAGTTCACCCTGAGTAGAGTTCATGTTTCGTGTCAAGCTCGTTAAAAAATTAAATGGATTCTTCCATTGTGTCAAGAATCAACCTTTGAACCTTCATTTCATCTGCTTGTAAAGTAGACGAAACGAAGCTTGGGGGGCATGTACACTACCTCTTTATATTGGAATTAAGTTACTTGACAGTTATATTGGGGGCAAGTACCAACCACTGGACATCATGTTGGGAAATCACCCATCAATGGGATTCTTTTTTAGCATACTTTCTTTTAGTTTTGAGCTCGCTAAACCATGAAACGACCCCTTGAGCATAGTTCCCATCCTGTGTCAATCTCGTTAAAAAATGAAACAAGCACCCATGAGCATAGTTCATTTTCTCTATGGAAAGCTCATTAAAAAATGAAACAGATGTTAGTAAGCATAGTTTCCATCCTGTATCAAGCTCATTAAAAAATGAAATAGGCACCCATGAGCATAGTTCCTTTTTTCTGTGCCAAGCTCGTTAAAAAATGAAACAAATGCCTGTGAGCATAGTTCCTTTTATGTGGCAAGCTCATTAAAAAATGAAACAGATGTCTGTGAGCATAGTTCTCATTTTTTGTCAAGCTCATTAAAAAATGAAGCATATGCCTGTGAGCATAGCTCCCATTCTATGTCAAGCTCGTTAAAAAATGAAACTAATGTCCTCAAACCTAGTTATCTTTTTGTTTAAAGCTTGCATAAAAATGAAACAAGTTCCCACAAGCATAGTTATTTTTTGTTTCAAGCTTGTGTAAAAATGAAACAGGTCACCTTAAGCAATGTTTATTCTTGGTTTCAAGCTCATTAAAAAATAAAACTAACCATGAGCAGAGTTCATTTTTCATGTCAAACTTGTTAAAAAATGAAACAAATTCTTCCACTGTGTCAAGACTCAATACTTGAACCTTCATTTTATCTGCTTGTAAAGTAGACAAAACGAAGCTTGGGGGGCATGTACCCTACCAGCCTTTGCTATATTTAGGTTACTTGATAGTTATACTTGGGGGAAAGTGCCAACCACTAGACATCATGTTCGGAAATCACCCGTCCATGGAAATTTCTTTGAGCATAGTTCATATTCTGTGTCAAGCTCATTAATAAATGAAGAAGATACCCTGAGCATTCTTTCAATTAATATTTGAGCCCAAAAACAGTAAGATGGTGTTGAGCTTACTTTTCATTTTTTGTGCTCTGGTCAAAACATGAAACGTGGTTTGAGCTTACTTTATCACTTTTTCGTACTTTGGATTCAAACATGAAAAAGGTTCCAAGTGCCTTTATAACTTCAGCGTACTCGTTAAAAACATAGCGAAGAGCTATTGAGTGTACTTTTACTGTTTTTCAGACTTGTTAAAATTGAATTATGAAAAAAGAACCCTAATGGAATCCTCTTTAAGCTCTTTTTGGACTCTTAAAATGTGAAAAGATTGTCGAGTGAACTTGTCTTCTTCACGCTCGTAAGAGGACCTGAAGAGTCATCTTCTTGGTGATACTTTACCCATTTTTCAGACCAGGGGGCACTACTCATGAAAAAGGTATACTTCAGCTAATCATGACTAGAAGAGTTCTCCTGGGAATTATTTTATACTTTTTCGGGACTCAAGGACTAAATTTACAAAAAAGTCCATTTTTGGAGTCTTCTTAGTCATTTCAGACTCTCTAAACATGAAACGACAAATGAGTTTACTTTCGTCGGACTCATAAAATCAAACGATGAAAGACCGTTTTTAGGGAATGAACCCCTCATTTCTCAGGTTGATAAAACATATGAGAATTTACTCATCGCATGATGAGCTACACCAAGTGTTTGTTACCCTCTTTGAACTCGTAAAACCAAAAAGAGGCACCCATCCTTCATGATGGGGAAATTAAGGAGAGAGTTTGTGTTTCATTGTATTTATGCAGCAGTACATAGTTACTCTTGAACATGGCACTCATTTGCATATGCATTTCAGTAGTTGGGTAATTTGTTTGTCTTCAAGTCCCACTGATTGCATGAGTCTTCTTACCTCCTTTGACTTGTCCAAGAATACTCCCGTTGTCAGTTGCATTAGGGGATTGGTATTATTCTCGTGTCAATACTGCCAAGTCATGCCATGCACATGTTCAAGAGAAGTTTGGTAATTTGTCCACTATCTGCAGTTAGTTTACCTTCTATCATGTTGGTCATCTCTGAGTCAGTTTCGTACATCACTATGTTGTTCGGTTTACTTCAAACATCTATGATCATGTTTCATGTCGATGATGGGAGATTCATCATGGCCCTCCTTCGACATGTCTATTCCTGTCGAATTCAACACCTCATCCAAGAATTAGACTTAGAAACCAAGTCAAGTAACTTGGGCCTGCATGCCTCAATGGCAGGTTACCTCGCTTTCAACATGAGTTTCCATCATTGACTCTTTATTGAAAGATATCATTGAGTGTTCGAATCCAAGTCCTTTATTCACATTCGATGGTATGTAATGAGATACATTGGGAATCATTGACATCAATGGTGATTTCCCTCACACTTGTTAACAGATTACATTAATGACTGGTAATCAAGTGGTTCTACCATGTTCAGCCTCAATACATTGTAATCACATGGTTAGATTCGTATTGTTGCGAGTTTAGCTTGAATACCTTGGGTCATCTAATATTTTGCCCAGGTTGCAATGGCGTTTTGAGTCATATTACACAGATCCACTTTGTATTGGCGTGGCTATGTTATCATCTCATCATGGATCTACGCTTGTGTCTAGTAGCCATGATTGTGTTTAGTCGGAATCTACTGCCACAGATCTGCATTGTATTGGTCGACATCCATGTTACGAGTCATATGATATTTGAGTCATTCGTACTACAACAGCTTCTAGCCAACATCCGTGCCTTCGATTTCTTCACTTCGTAAAGCATTCACCTATCGCATTCCTCTAACTTCATGCTTTAGGGGCATCTTGTTACACCGAAATCTCGTCATGTTGATCCATGTGTTAACCCTATGCCTCAATCCCTACAGTTCCCTTGGCTGAATGGCATTGAATAGGAGGTTCTTTCCTTACCTTTTCTCCCCTCTAGGAAGGCAGGCACTCTTTCTCCTAAGGAAATGCATGCTGACATCTTTTCTCTTCATGCTAGAAGCATCGTTGACACTCTTTCCCTTCATGCAAGGTGCTTCGTCGCTCTTTCCCTTCATGAAAGGTGTGTCGGTGGTGTTTAGAGGGAAAAAAATGAAGCTTCGAGACTCTTCTCAAAGGTGTATGAGGTGGAGGACCATCCCTAGGTTCTAGATGAGGTGACATTCAGTTCCCTAACCTATGGAAAAGATCCCTTAGACCCCTCCTCCTAATCCTCAACCTACTCATCCCTTTAGGCTTATAAATTAAACCCTCTCTCCATTGTGAAGGGAGGAAGGACTATGGTACTCTTATGGTCGTGGAATTTCTAGGTGATCCCTATCATCCTTTGGGAGGCTTACTATATTGCTTTGGAGGCTTGGCTTGGATTGTTGGATGGAATATTGCAGCGTTAAGGCTTGGTTGTGATGTTCTTTCCTGTGTAATTCTATGTATCTCCTTGATCACATTAATACAAATCTCTTTCCATAAACATTGTTGTGTTGATAATGTTTAAATATTTATTCCTTAACTTCTAGCTTAGATTAATTCATGTTTGGATACGCATGTACTATTTGCTTGTTTCCAGTTTATCTACAGGGTTCTACAGCTCAAGATCTGAAGGCTTTGGAGCTTGGATCAACGAAGAGAGAAGAATATTTGCAGATCTCATGTAGGTGATCTATCTATTGACTTGCATTTCTATTTGATATAGGAAATTAGGATGTATTTTGTACTTGATTTGTTCTAGATCCACTTGGACTAGGGAGATTTGGCTTGAGTCCATTTGAGTAGATTTATCCAATAACAATAACTTTTCAAAAATTTAAACAAGATGCAACTTTTTTAAGGAGATTACTACAACCAAAGCAAGCAATTATTTCTAACTTTCATGAAGTAATGAAAATGAAAGCAATATAATGTTTTCTTTTGTAAAAGCACTCACAAAAACATCAACCTTCCCAAAATATTACTAAATTATGAAGCAAACTATGATTTCATGCAAAATTCAATTTGCTTTGTCATTTAGGGCCTAAACACACACACACACACACACACACTGATGATTTTGAAGGTTTAAAAAACTTTATTATGAAAACTTAAGAAATAATCATATCCTAAATATACCTTATAAGCCTAAAAAAACCATTAATTAGAAAACAAAATTGAAAAATTTTACCCTATTTTTTGGGCCAACTAGGACATACACATATTTTCTCATTGTAAGGTGCGTATGGAAGTATACATGCCCTACTTGAAGACAACACATGTATATGTGTGCCCTAACTAAATGCATCTCATGTATACATGCCCTACACTTGTGAAATGTGTATTTTGATTAGAGAGTATACACACCCCCTATACACAAGAAAGATGTGTATGTATGCACTTTCATGCACACATGAAATAACAAAGATTTTTTTTCAAAAAAATCATCAAAACTTTTTGTATTTTCTATTTAATGTTTGCAAGAAAAAGAAAAAAGTATGCAAATGCTATAAAACTTTGTTTCATCTAATGCAAAAAACACAAGCAAATGAAAGAAGAAACAAACAAAAGAAACTCTTTTTTTTAATGTCTTGCAAGAAAAAACCAAAGGAAAAACTTACAAAGGAAATAAAACTTAATATTATTGTTTTTTTCTTTGATGATATGAACATAAAAGAAAAGAAGAGAGCAAATAGAAAAATTTACAAGAGCCATATTTCCAAACAAACGCACAAGCAGTCAATATCACACACACACAAAAATCTGAATAAAAACCCTAAACTAAAATGTTTTCTTATGATTGATAAAATAGTTACTTTATGGAAAAACATAGTAGTTACAACAATACACAATCAACTTAAGATTATTCCAACCTACATTTCCAATATTTGAATGGAAACAAAATGAAAAAAGGATGAAAAACAAGGCATACCCGCTCTATCTTAAGAAAACCCATGTATATGTGATCTAGCAGTGTTTAGAGTGCATATAAGGAGAAAAATAGAGAAAACATAAAATTTCGCACTCTACAAGAAAAATACGGGTATGTTTAGTCTATAGTCCACGTGTATATGTAGGAAAAAACAAATATTTGATTACAGACCTCTAAAACCCATACTTTTTCTTTCCTATAATGGTTCTAATATGAAGAGATATGAATCAATAACAAAATATTCCAAAAAAGTACACAAAATACACAAGAAATCAACTAGAAAGACAAATCTTAAACTACCCAAAGATGGATAAATTCTCCAATGGAGTCACCATTTCTATTTCGGGAATATTTACAACCCTAGTGATCCTTGGGCAGGATCACTACAAAGCGATACTCATAAGCCTAAGACCAAGAAATTCATACAAGAACAATTTACAATCTTTGCAAAGAATATTTGAATGGACAAAGAAGTTAGATATTGACTTACCTAGTTGCAAATGTTTGATGAAAAATCCCTTGGTTTGCTACTTCAATCTTCCTGCTCAAACCCTTGACTTGATATATGAAAGTAATCAAGAAACTAGTAAAGAGTAGTTACAGTAGCAAACATTCTAAATATAATTTAAAAAACCTATAGAATTATTCATCCAAATTACACATTCATAAACATAGATTGAATAATTAGTATTGGACAGAAAATAATTATATTTATATATATAAGTAACAACAAGATACAAATAAGAAGATATCACCCGAGTCTCATTGTGGCACCATTTTGAAACTGAGATCAGGATTCTTCCACCCGACTCTTCAAACACTCTACCTTTATTCCAATTCCCTTCTTAGAAAATATGTCCAAGAGAATCCCTACAATTCTCTGGCCCAATAAAACTCACAAGAATGGATGGAAATCTACGTTAGTATGGGATATGGAATTTTGCAGACATGGGACAAAGAGGATTTTGAATTTGGTTTTTACATGAATAGCATGAGGGTTTGTTTAATCTCCCAAAGATTCACCCAAAAGAATTAAGATTTAAGATCTAAGATCATTTTTCTTTCAGTTGTGCCTCTTTTATGTGGATGAGGAGGCAATTAGGGAAGTTAGAGACGGTTACTTACAAGATTGGGATGTATGGGAATGGTTTAAACCGAAACTTTTCTCATATGATAATTTATTTTATATTTGTTTCCCTCGAATAGGCTCATACACAGGCTAGACAAAGGGAAAGCACATATACGTGGTCGAGCAGTATAGAAGGGCGTGTATGGATTGAAAAACATTATTTTAAAAAAAATTCCAAGACAAATTTTTGTTGATATCTCATAAGGGACCAAGTAAGTCTACAAAATAGGGAAAAGGATAGTATTAGACCACCAGGAGCATCTATGGGACATATGTGAAAAAATATGCTATAACAGGTAGTCCAAAGATTTGAAAGTTCAACACTTGATAATTTGAAAGCTCTTTGTACTATGAATGAAAGTCATGGATAACGATTATTCTAAATGCAAGTGAAAAAAAATTCTCTAAAGCTAGGATTAATGAGGAGAAATGCCTCCATAATGATCCAACCATTCACACAGGCATTAGTGGTAATTGTAATCACATAGCCACTTAAGTCAAGACCAATAGTCTATCATTGTCTAGGGCACCCATGGCTTAGCCAAACTTACCAAGTTGGCCTAAAATCCATTTTTTGTAACATTTAGCATCGAAAACGAGCCTAAGCACTACTTAACATGTTTGAGCAAGTTAGAGCCATTAATATATATGGGATGCAGTATCAAAGAAGACCAATACATTGCAATGCTAGGCATGCAGGAAGAGAAAAACTATCTCATCAAACTAGCTTGTCAATGTGCATGATGTAAGATACCTTGAATGCATTCGAAAATGAAGAAATCAAAACAACCATATATCAACTAGAAGCACATTACATGTGGAAGTGTCTTGTTGTTTGCAAGTCTATGCTCGACAATGTCATTGTTACTTGGGGAGACCATCTCTATACGATACTAGTAATAGTTTCAACTACAACAATCTCCTTATCTCAAAAAATAGTAGAGGAAGGTAATGTCTCAAATTGAGAGATTACTCCACTTAATAATTGAGTTGAAAGGTGAATAAGATATCATTTCAATCGCCATGATCTAAGCACAAAGTTTATGCACACAATAGAAGTATATAAAAAAATACAGTGGAAGCATATGTATATATTTTCACTTTGCTTGCAAGGTCTCCATTGCTTTGTTAGGTCAATCACTTAATTGATTTGATGCTTGGTTCTCCTTGTGACCTAATGGAACTGTATATAGATGTTTTATTCTAAAGAATGAAGAGATTGAACACCAAATTCAAGAGATTATCCAAAAGGGCCACATTTGACTGAGATCCTCACCTTACAAGAACCCAATCATGTTGGTTCAAAATAAATAAATGACATGGTGACTTTTTATTGATTACATAGCTTTGAACAAAATGATAGTCAATGACTAATATCCAATTTCTCATATTGAAGATCTTCTTCATCAACTCAAGGGGGATAAGTTTTTCGGTAAGACTGTCATGAATTCAAGATACTACCAAGTACCAACTGAACAAAGTGATATATGGAAGACCACCTTCAAGTCTAGATAATTCATTTTCGAATGGTTGGTCATGTCTTTATCTTTCAACTAATCCCCTAACAACATTCATGAGGATGATGGGCAATATCTTGCAATTGTTCACAAATTATTTTGTGGTTGTATGTTTGAACGATATCTTCATCTTAAACAAAACTTGGGAAAATATTTGCATCACACATAGCAATTCTTGAGCACCCCATGATAGCACAAGTTATATGCCAATATAGAGAAACACTCATTAAACATGTAGAGAATTCATGGTTTGTGATACATGTGGATGAACATGGCGCACAACTGGATCTAACCAAGAACATCGTTTCATGGTCCTTTCCAACTTTTATCTTAGGTTCTTGGTGGGGTTGTCCCATATCACTTGGCCCCTAAGGCAAGTGACTAAGGGTGGAGCCAAATCCAAGCTCATTTGGGCCAATTCACAATATAAATTATTTGAGTTTTTTAAACAACACCTTTGTTTGATACTAGCACTCACTCTACCAGAACTACAACAACCCTTCAAGATTGAGATATATGCTTCAAACTATATTTTCAGTGGTCTTCACTCAACATGGACATTTGGTGGTCGGTCACAACGAGACACACTTTGATGTAGTTTGCAAGTACCCCATCTATGACAAGGATATGTACTCCATATTGGAGATCTTCCATCAATGAAAGAATTATGTTCTATGGAAGGGGAGATCATAACATTGGCTTCATTGCATCTAATGGTTTCATATTAAAATAATATTTTTCCAAATCTCACTTATATTTTTGTGGCATATTTTATTTATGTGTTTCCATCAATGTTCTTTACATGAATTTATGGTAGATTTCCACATTTACTCTCTGCTTCTCTTGGCATTCAAGCCTATTGGATCCTACTCTTCAATATCAAAATAATCGGTATTAGACCACATGGTGTGAGTCTTCCCTATGTTTATCATAGCTACAACATATCCCTTCATAACTCTATTGGTCACAACCATTTTCAAGAGTGTTTATGGTTCAAGCTATTGGCCTCAATCAATGTAGCTTCGACCATTGGATCTATACATAAAAAAAACCTCCCATTCTCAGACCAAGGTTTATAGCAGTTAAATTTGTTGAATGAATCCAACACATCTAACAACAAGTTCACGATATTTTGCAGAAAGTCAATGCCAAGTAGAAACATGTAATGTCCCCATTTTGATAGAACCATGGAGAAAACCTCTAACTCATTTAGTCCCTTGAGTTCAAGAGAATAATCAAATAAATTGACTAGGAATAAAATTGGACTATAATTGTTTTGTATTAAATTAAATTAGAAGTGATAGCAATCTTTATTTTCAATATTTAATTTTATTAATTATGATATGAATTGGAAATGCCAAGGGACCCATGAGGGAGCATACGGAAATAAGGAAGGCTCTATGAGGTGTTAACCAATAAGGAAACTTGAAGAAAAGTAACATAAAACTTGAAAGCATTAGTAAAGCAGAAAAATGGAAAGCAACCAAAAGCAAGAAAAGCAACACGAAGTAGAAAGTCGGAAGTTTCATAATTTCTACACTCGAGAAGGAATAGTAAAAGCAAAAAGTAGCTAAAAGGAATTAGGAAAAGCTATAGAGGCTAATTTTAGCCATTGAGGGAGAATTCGTGAAGTCAAGTGGGCCAAATGCAAAGCTACTTTCCAAATAAACATCAAACTCATCTCTAATTCGAATTCATAGAAAGCAGGGTTTAGAAGAAAGAAACAACAAGCAATGTAACTTGTCCAAGAAGCAACATAGATTATAAAATAAATGTTGATTGCACCATTCACATATATTGGTAAATTCTGATTTGGTTTTGATATCTCTGAGGTCTCAATTCAACTTGGTAGACGTGTTCCTAGTCACAATTGGGAGGTGTTCCCTTGCAACTTATTCATCAAGTTGAATCTTCAATGAGAATATGTGGATGATGGAATTTATCCTTTGTCACTAATTTTATTGTAGATCCCGATGTTGATTCAAGTCTGGTTCAAAATTCATAGAAATCCTTGTGAAGTGAGTTTTTCGAATTCTCAATATTTCCCATTCTTTTCCAATGAAAATTGTTTGTAATGAGTGATGTCAAATATTGAACGATTATGAGAAGCCTCTTGTCTCAAATTTGATGTATTTATTGTGTGTTGAACATTTTATATTAGTCCTGAAACTTTCATAATGTTGAAGTACGAGTTTTTATGAGTTTGCATCAATTTCGACAAGTTTTCAGTATTATGTCAGTGTTATATCTTCTGCTCAATGGATTTCGATTCTTTCAGTTCCTAATGTTAACTAAGGTTATAATGAACACCTTCCATGCTTTATTTTGCAAATTTGTTGGCCTCTTATGATGTTTGGATTGACTTGAATAAAGACTAGTTGTGCAGTCCTAAATTGTCATACCTTTTCCAAATCCACCCAAACCACCAAATAGGTTACCAAACTATGAAGCACATTCCTCTAACTACTTATATGACTGTTATCCAATCCTAGATACATCTGGTGAAGCACCAATAGGTGTTGGGTTTCCACAAAAGTCTCGAGGACTGAAACTACGCGGTCTTAGGACCATCTTGGGCGTAATGTAACCAGAGAACATGCCCATCGCAGTATATATGGAATTAAAACCATTTTGATAAGAGTTTTTCAAACTTGTATATTCCCGTTGCAAATCATATCTTTGTGTTGGTCTGGATCAAATTGAGACTTCTCTGCTTCCTAGTCTAGTATTTGAGGTTGTCTATTTGTTTTCCTTGTATCTTTTTCCTAGTGTGCCAAACTCCCTATTTGGTACATTACAAATAAAGGTCAAGATCAACATTGGGTTCCACACAAGATTTGGGTGGAAGATAAGGTATTGTTTCATTTGTAGAAAGAGGGTCTCACGGGATCCCATTAAGATCCACCGACTCGAATATGAGCCTTACACCATCACCAATCAATTATGGGTAAGAATTTTTTTGAATTAACATTGGGTTCCACACAAGATTTGGGTGGAAGATAAGGTATTGTTTCATTTGTAGAAAGAGGGTCTCACGGGATCCCATTAAGATCCACCCACTCGAATATGAGCCTTACACCATCACCAATCAATTATGGGTAAGAATTTTTTTGAATTAAGTATTCCCATTTAGTTAGCTTGTACCTTGTGTTTAATGTGGAGGTACTTCAACCATATTTTTTTGTCTCTCTTGGACACCTTGAAGGTGTTCAAGTAGTTGGCCTATATAGAACTCAATCCTTACTACATTGAGCAAACTACAATCGATCAAATCATGTACACAAAGACAAATATCACCCACTAGTACAACATCCAACACTATTGGATCGTCAAAATAAGGCAACTCCTTCACCCAAGGCAAGTGGCTCACCAGGGGCCATATTTAATAAAATTTTGTCCATCTAGTGGAGGAACTTGAACAATGAGAAATTTCTTCCTAAAGGGGGACAACTGATCCAAGTGGATACTAGTGATCACCCACCTATTCCACTGACTCGAAGTGGTTCAACATCTTACTAATTCTATTACAGGTTTTGAGGTCTTAAACTTTTTATGTGTTTTTAGATATTTCCCTTTCATTTTTGGGAGTTGACATAGACCACCAAATCTTTGAATACAAGATATGCCAAACACATAAAAAAAATTGAGTAAACATTATAACAATCCCAAAAAATACATTGAATTAATATAATGTGTATGTGAAAATTTAAACCTTGAAAAATTAACATTTAAACTAAACTCCTTGGAACTTGTGTTCCTTTCACTATATCATCTCCTCACATTAGAGTTTTCGAATTTTTGAAATTTTACTCTTAAAACATGTAAGCTAACCTCTTAAAATGTGTTTAAGCGAAACAAACACATTATAACCCAATATTCGTCATTCATTCTTATCTCCAGATTAAATTCATAATGGGAAGCAACTCTTATGTGATTTTGATGTTACTGTTCGATGTGCACTCGATTCTCTACCTATAACGTTACACGTCACCTTTGGCAAACCACGACAACTAGGAGCCATTAGTGAGTCCCCTCTAGCATTCACTATACTAATTTGAATATTTTGTAAAAATCTATGTTAAAAAATTTATTTTGCTTCCCTTCACTATCGACTATCTACGAGTTTTTCTTTGCTTATTATGTAGATGCCTGTGGCACTAATCTCAAAGGAGAGGCAAGTCGGAAATATTTATTGAGTATGCTCCTTATGTTGAGCATGAGCATACGCATTAGTTAAGCAAACCATTTTGGTTGATTATTTTCATAGAGAACGAGATCATCATGACACTAAATTCCAAGTAAATGAAAAAGAAAAATACACAAAAATAAATAGATAGCTTAAAATGGTAATCAATAATTAGTCTGCTGTATAGGATTTAATGTCACGGTGGCTGTCCAGCGGGTAGTGCAACTTAATAATTAGTCTGCTACACAGGCTTTAATGCTATGGCGGCTGCCCAGCCGGTAGTGCAACTTGAGATGGAACTGTTTGCTCTGCAGCAGCGGTCTCATTAAAGCCTAAGCAGCAGCTTAGTTCATTTCGTCTGTTAATTGAATTTGCAAATATCTATTTTTTTAAATTATATTATCTTAATATTCATGTTCATGGGCATTTAATATATATATATATATATGGCAGTGTAAAATTTAATGTTGATGCAATAAGGATGTCAACCATTGGATCTTACTTCATAATCAATCTAAATGTTTATATCCTTGTCATAATAGTAACATTAAATACTCTATTGAATTGTTTATATCCTGTCAACCAACATTAAATACTCTAATGCAAAACAAATATTAAATATTATTTATATCTTTGTCATAATAGCAACATTAAATACTCCATCGAGTTGTTTATATCTTTGCCATAACAACATTAAATACTATATTGAATTGTTTATATCCTTGACATAGCAACATTAAATACTCTGCTGCAAAATAAATATTAAATATTATTTATATCCTTGTCATAATAGCAACATTAAATACTCTATCGAGTTGTTTATATCTTTGCCATAACAACATTAAATACTTTGCTGTAACATATCAAAATAAATATTAAATGTTGTACTATCTGATATATGCATATTAAAAACTAACACTAAACACTAAAATATATCCGATCAAAAAATTATTCTACACTAAAATATATCTCATCAAAAAATTTGTAAATATATAATCCAAGTGTGTAGGGCAAGGTGTTTTCAGGGCTGAATGCATGGTAATAAAAATACAATTTGAAGCAAAAACAATATCTGTATCAGCAAAGATTTATTCCGGTTCAAAACGTAAAACTTTTAGGCAACACTCCAGGTTTTTCTGCGTCAAGTTCCAGGCCAAGGAACGCAAAAGGGAAAGGTAAATTAATGCTCACATACTCCCCGAAAGGAATTCCGAGTCTTTTCTTTACGACATTCCGAGCACGGGAATGCGAAAAAAACAAGAAAATGAATCTCAAAACTATTTCGACCAAAGCACAAAGCTGTCAAATACGAAATATCCTCAGCATCGAGTTGCAAGCCGTAAAATGTAGAAAAAAACAGTAAATAAACGCTAACGAACGTGCCGAAGAAATTTCTAGTGATTTTCTGTATCAAATCCCGAGTCTCAAAAGGCAAATTAAACAAAATCAGAAATCGAAATACGCGTTGTTTTGGTCAAAAATTGCAAGCCCTAAAAAAATGCCAGACCATCTTCCCCCAAATTGCAATGCGTAAAATCAAAGAATGTACACAATTCAAGAAAGCAACAAAAAAAACCCTAATAAAACAAAGCGAAAAGAGAAGTAAAATCGCCATTACCTGAAACCGGGAACTGTTGGCTGACAGTTAGGGTTTGGTCCCCGTGATTTTTCGATGAAATTACACGCAAATTTCCTTGTCGTGTGCCTCGACTGACATCTGGATTTTCCAAGTCGAGACACGGCCAGACTTTTCGTCTGACTCTGCAGGTGACAAATACAAATTATTTTCTATTCGTTTCCCATCCACTTTGTCGCATTTGCCTTCGTTCTTTGTCGCATTTGCCTTCGTTTCCCGTCAAATTATTTATTTCTGCTCCTAATTTGTTCGTATGAAAGGATCCATCAGAGATTTAATTTATGGTCGAAATTCCGGGGACCATACTTTCTCTGTGCTTTTAAGCAACAAATTGACGTTGCCCGAGGATCGATCGATTGATTGACTGGCTGGCATCGGTTTCGTTGATATAGATTAAACGGGTGATCTGGTCTGAAATGGATAGCAACAGCATTTGTTCGTGACGAAAAATCCCTCATTTTAAATGACAATATTTAATTGTTATTATTAATTTAACAAAA
This sequence comes from Pseudotsuga menziesii, assembly GCA_001517045.1. Classification (NCBI taxonomy): domain Eukaryota; kingdom Viridiplantae; phylum Streptophyta; class Pinopsida; order Pinales; family Pinaceae; genus Pseudotsuga; species Pseudotsuga menziesii. Next base: position 128,718 of record LPNX010317278.1, on the reverse strand, counting down.
ACTATTTTATTTGTTATTTTATTTCTTCAATACAACCGTGTGGCAAAAACAAATCTTGCGAACCACATTTTCGAGGGAGACATCATCACCCCTTGAAGAAAGGATGGATATTCTTATTTTAATAATGGAGGGATTTCTATTATCACTGACGCAAGTTCAATTATCAACTATGAGAATGAGGGATATCAGAGTGATATGTGTTAACCTGCTCTTCATAATAGAGGGTTAATAATGTGATAAGCTTCATGACAGATGGTTAACAACTTGGCAATAAGGTTCAGAGTACACAGTACAAGAAAGTTAAGAGATATATGTTAAAAAGTGATAATACAATTTTAGTAAAGAGTGATAGGTGTGAAAAGTGAAAATACATTGATTTTAAATTTTCAAGTTCAATTTTTGTAAATATGAATAGATTATGTTAGTGAAAGTTACTAATAATTAGAGATTTAAGGTAACTAAGTCTCCTAACAAATAAATGTTCGCTAGAAAAACAACTTAATATGAAGGAGATGTTGTAATGTTCCTACTTAATAAAATAATAAAAAATAATAAAAATTGAATTATCCCAAGAAAAATGTTGGCCTTAGACATGGTTTTCAAACCATGTGCAAGGCCTTCTAAACAACCCATGGTATTATTGTACATGATTTAGGAGGGCCTTGCACATAGTTTTAAAACCATGTGCAAGGCCTCCTAAACAACCTCTGGTTTTATTGTACATGGTTTAGGAGGGCCTTGCAAATGGTTTTAAGACCATGTGCAAGGCCTCCTAAACAACCCATGCTTTTAGGAGGGTCTTGGATATGGTTTTAAAACCATGTATAGGGGAGATGTTGTAATGTTCGTTCTTAACAAAATAATAATATTATTATATGTAAGTCATAAATAATATTAAGTATTAATAATAAAAATATTATATGTCAACCTTAAATAAAAATATGTGTCTTTTGGTTTGAATCAAATCGTATTAATAATACAAATATTATATGTCGACCTTAAATAAAAATATGTGTCTTTTGGTTTGAATCAAATCAATGGCTATATATAGGACACACCAAAGTTGATAGCTCAATGAGTGCAATAAGTAAGAAGAGGTTTGCACCTGGAGAGATTTGATCCCTCTTGGGCGCTTGATAGGGCCATGGACGATAATTTAATTTTTTAATTTTTTAATTTTTATTATTTTCTTAGTAACAAGATAATAAGGTTTTCTTGGAAAAAACAAGATAATAAGGTTACATAACTTTACAAGATCTCTCCCATAGTGGGTAAACACATTTTCAATAATAAAGTAGAAATTTGATTTTTAATAAAAAAAATTCTCATTTTATGATTTTTATTGGGTTAGATGTTACATAAAAGTACTCAAATTGACCAATATATGTTAATGTCAGTTTTTATGGTGAAAAAAAGTTCTACCTCTTGCATCAACTATTTAGTAAATCCTACTATTTAAGTCATCTTAAAATTGGTCACAATCCTATAACAAGTTCCATGATCAAAATTCTAAAAAATGAGGTGAAACTCTAACTTCCAGTACTTTATTTGAGAGGAAATTTATACGATATTTCTCTTTATCCATGAGTGATATAATGCATGTACAATGATTGCACTAGATGAGGTAGTTCACCAAACATTATATATGTGTTGATGGCATTAAAGTTAGTAATTAGCCATACATTTATATGTTTATGTATGTATATAAGTAGAGATTTAGGGTTACTGACCAAACTAATTATATATGAGATGATTATGAGATATATTAGGTTTTTGCTCCCCATACTGGTTAGAAAATAGGTTAGTTGAGATTTCGCAGTAAGGATTCATGGAATCTAATGGAGAATCTGCGGTGAGGAGAGTTCATGTCGACGTTTCAAGCCAGGCGTGGCTCATCTTCAGGACATAGTGAAACCCTAAGAAACTTGAGATGCCTAGAAAAGCTTCGAATTGATAAATACAAAAAGATTGCTCATCTTTGATTTTTGAAACAATGCAGAGACAAAAACATTATTCCCATGTACCTTCCAAGTGGGTTGTCTCTGTATTAATACACCTATGAAATTTGAGAAATCTCCCCAGACATCGCTATGTCTTGAAGATGAGCCACACCTGGCTCGAAACGTCGACATCAACTCTCATCACCACAGATTCTCCATTAGATGTCATGAATCCTTACTGTGGAATCTCAGCTAACCTAATTTCTAACCGGTATGGAGCAGAAACCCTAATAAACTTGAGATGTGTGGAAAAACATCGAATTGATAAATACAAAAAGATTGCTCATCTTTCATTTCTGAAACAATGCTGAGACAAAAACATCATTCCCACGTACCCTCCAATTGGGTTGTCTTTGTATTAATACACCTATGAAAGTTGAACAATCTCCCCAAGCATCGCTATGTCCTAAAGATGAGCCAAGCCTTGCTCGAAACATCGATATCAACTCTCCTCACTGCAGATTCTCCATTAGATGCCCTGAGTCCTTACTGTGGAATCTCAGCTAACCTAATTTCTAACCAGTATGGAGTGGAAACCCTGAGAAACTTGAGACACCTAGAAAAAATTTGAATTGATAAATACAAAAAGATTGCTCATCTTTCATTTCTGAAACAATGCAGAAACATAAACATTATTCCCACGTACCTTCCAAGTGGGTTTTCTTTGTATTAATACACCTATGAAAGTTGAACAATCTCCCTAGGCATCTCTATGTCCTAAAGATGTGCCACTCCTGGCTCAAAACGTCGAAATCAACTCTCCTCACCGCAGATTCTCTATTTGATGCCATGAATCCTTACTGTGGAATATCAACTAACCTAATTTATAACCGGTATGGAGTGAAAACCATGAAAAACTTGAGACGCCTGGAAAAACTTTGAATTGATAAATACAAAAAGATTGTTCATCTTTCATTTCTGAAACAATGTAGAGACAGAAACAGTATTCCCACGTACCTTCCAAGTGGGTTGTCTCTGTATTAATACACGTACGAAATTTGAACAATCTCCCTAGGAATCGCTATGTCCTGAAGATGAGCCATGCCTGGCTCAAACGTCGACATCAACTCTCCTCACCGTAGATTCTCCATTAGATGCCATGAATCCTTACTGTGGAATCTGAGCTAACCTAATTTCTAACCAGTATGGAGCAGAAACACTAAGAAACTTGAGACGCCTAGAAAAACTTCAAATTGATAAATACAAAAAGATTGTTCATCTTCCATTTCTAAAATAATGCAGAGACAGAAACATTATTCCCATGTACCTTCCAAGTGGGTTGTCTGTATATTAATACACCTATGAAAGTTGAACAATATCCCCAGGCATCGCTATGTCCTGAAGATGAGCCACGCCTGGCTCGAAACGTCGACATCAAATCTCCTCACCATAGATTCTCCATTAGATTCCATGAATCCTTACTGCAGAATCTCAGCTAACCTAATTTCTAACCGGTATGTAGCGAAAACCATGATAATCTTGAGATGCTTGGAAAAACTTTGAATTGATAAATACAAAAAGATTGCTCATCTTTCATTTCTGAAACAATGCAGAGACAGAAACATTATTCCCACGTACCTTCCAAGTGGGTTGTCTCTATATTATAACACCTATGAAAGTTGAACAATCTTCCCAGGAATCGCTATGTCCTACAGATGAGCCACTCCTAGCTCGAAATGTCGAAATCAACTCTCCTCATCGCATATTATCCATTAGATGCCATGAATCCTTACTGGGGAATCTCCGCTAACCTAATTTCTAACCAGTATGGAGTAGAAACCCTCAAAAACATGAGATGCCTGGAAAAAATTCGAATTGATAAATACAAAAAGATTGCACGTCTTTCATTTTTGAAACAATGCAGAGACATAAACATTATTCCCACATAACTTCCAAGTGGGTTGTCTCTGTTTTAATACACCTATGAAAGTTGAACAATCTCCCCATGCATCGCTATGTCCTGAAGATGAGCCACACCTAGCTCAAAACGTCAACATCAACTCTCCTCACCACAGATTCTCCATTAGATGCCATGAATCCTTACTGTGGAATCTCAACTAACCTAATTTCTAACCGGTATGGAGCAGAAACCTTGAGAAACTTGAGACGCTTGGAAAAACTTCGAATTGATAAATACAGAAATATTGCTCATCTTTCATTTATGAAACAATGCAGAGATAGAAACATCATTACCATGTACCTTCCAAGTGGGTTGTCTCTGTATTAATACACTTATGAAATTTGAACAATCTCCCATGGCATCAATATGTCCTGAAGATGAGCCACACCTGGCTGAAAACGTCGACATCAACTCTCCTCACCACAGATTCTCCATTAGATGCCATGAATCCTTACTGCAGAATCTCAGCTAACCTAATTTCTAACTGACATAGAGGGGAAACCTTGAGAAACTTGAGACACCTCGAAAAACTTTGAATTGATAAATACAAAAAGATTGCTCATATTTCATTCCTAAAACAATGCAGAGACATAAACATTATCCCTATGTACCTTCCAAGTGGGTTGTCTCTGTATTAATACACCTATGAAAGTTGAACAATCTCCCTAGGCATCGCTTTGTCTTGAAGATGAGCCACACCTGGCTCGAAAGGTCGACATCAACACTCCTCACCGAAGATTCACCATTAGATGCCATGAATCCTTACTATGGAATCTCAGCTAACCTAATTTCTAACCAGTATGGAGTGGAAACTATGAGAAACTTGAGATGCCTTGAAAAACTTCAAATTGATAAATACAAAAATATTGCTCATCTTTCATTTCTGAAACAATGCAAATACATAAAACATTATTCCCATGTACCTTCCAAGTGGGTTTTCTCTGTATTAATACACCTATGAAATTTGAACAATCTCCCCAAGCATTGCTAAGTCTTGAAGATGAGCCACGCCTGGCTTGAAACGTCAACATCAATTCTCCTCACCATAGATTCTCCATTAGATGCCATGAATCCTTACTGCGGAATCTCACCTAACCTAATTTCTAACCGATATGGAGCGGAAACCCTGATAAACTTGAGACGCCTGGAAAAACTTCAAATTGATAAATATAAAAAGATTGCTCATCTTTCATTTATGAAATAATGCAGAGATAGAAAAAAATTTCCCATGTACCTTCCAAGTGGGTTGTCTCTGTATTAATACACCTATGAAAGTTGAACAATCTCCCAAGGCATTGATATGTCCTGCAGATGAGCCATGCCTGGCTCAAAATGTCGACATCAACTCTCCTCACCATAGATTCTCCATTGAATGTCATGAATCCTTACTGCGGAATCTCGACAAACCTAATTTCTAACCGATATGGAGAGGAAACCCTGAGAAAATTGAGACGCCTGGAAAAAAATTGAATTGATAAATACAAAAATATTGCTCATATTTCATTCCTGAAACAATGCAGAGATAGAAACATTATCCCTATGTACCTTCCAAGTGGGTTGTCTCTATATTAATACACCTATCAAAGTTGAACAATCTCCCCAGGAATCGCTATGTCCTGAAGATGAGCCACGCCTAGCTCAAAACGTCGACATCAACTCTCCTCACCACAAATTCACCATTAGATGCCATGAATCCTTACTACAGAATCTCAGCGAACCTAATTTCTAACCGGTATGGAGTAGAAACCCTGAGAAACTTGAGACGCCTGGAAAAACTTCGAATTGATAAATACAAAAAGATTGCTCGTCTTTCATTTCTGAAACAATGTAGAGACATAAACATTATTCCCACGTACCTTCCAAGTGGGTTGTCTTTGTATTAATACACCTATGAAAGTTGAACAATCTCCCCAGGCATCGCTATGTCTTCAGGATGAGCCACGCCTGGCTCGAAACGTTGACACCAATTCTAATCACAACAGATTCTCCATTAGATGCCATGAATCCTTACTGCGGAATCTCACCTAACCTAATTTCTAACTGGTATGGAACGGAAACCTTGATAAACTTGAGACGCTTGGAAAAACTTCAAATTGATAAATACAAAAAGATTGCTCATCTTTCATTTCTGAAACAATGCAGAGACAGAAACATTATTCCCGCGTACCTTCCAAGTGGATTGTCTCTGTATTAATACACCTATGAAAGTTGAACAATATCCCCAGGCATCGCTATAGGCTTGAAGTTGAGCCATTCCTGGCTCGAAACGTTGACATCAACTCTGCTAACCGCATATTCTCCATTAGATGCCATGAATCCTTATTGTGGAATCTCAGCTAGCCTAATTTCTAACCGGTATGGAGCGGAAACCCTGAGAAACTTAAGACCCCTGGAAAAACTTTGAATTTATAAATACAAAAAGATTGCTTATCTTTCATTTCTGAAATAATGCAGAGACATAAACATTATTCCCACGTACCTTGCAAGTGGGTTTTCTTTGTATTAATACACCTATGAAAGTTGAACAATCTCCCTAGGCATCATTATGCCCTGAAGATGAGCCATGCCTGACTCGAAACATCGACATCAACTCTCCTCACCGCAGATTCTCCATTAGATGACATGAGTCCTTACGGCAGAATCTCAGCTAACCTAATTTCTATGAATATTATCTAACATATTGTCAATGGAACGCTACCTCAAGATCCGCAATCGAGAAGAGAATTATTTAGAGCTCAAAATTAAGTGAAGAGGTTTGAAGCTATTGAATGCTTCAATCTTTTATTTGTTATTAATTTCTCGATAAACCAAATCACCAGTAAAGCCTATAAATTTCAAATTGAAATAGTATGGAAAAGAGGGGTTGAATCTACTAATTGCCACCTCCCTTGATGTTTAAGACATTTGTTTAGTCATTAATACATCCAAATTTAAATTCATGCATTTGGCATTGCAAGTATTATAGCAATAAACATATAAAAACTTGATCCTCTATGCTGCACTTAAAAAACTCTATAGAGGATATCACATTTGAATCTTGTTAGGATGGGATTACTAAAGTAAAGTGGGCTAATGCATACTCATTGGATAATTCACCCACCATATCTTGTTGTTAATCATCACCGATCTCAGGATAGAGACAAAATCATTCAAATTTGTGTGGATTTGGGTATCTTGTATATCACCTAGACCATATCTATGTCATTCTATTTCCTTAATCCCCAGGAATTGGTATCATATTCAAATTTTGGTATTTCTTTCAAGATTGCAATTGGTCTATATGGGACATTCATATCTCAAATATTAGAATAATGGAAAATACCATAACCTTCTCAATCAATGCACCTTTTTGTGAAAATTATGATCTTAGGAGAGTTCGTGAAAGATGCTACAATGATGGTCAAGAATACCTCTCTATTGTTCATGAGAATATGGGAGTTATGGAGGAAGGATTGGGAGGAAAATTACTCCAACTATATTTTAACTATTGTAAAGACAAGTGGTCAGGGAAAAAGTATAAGTAGAGAAGCACAAAGGAAAATTATTATAATTAGAAATCGAGGAGGAATGCAACCATGCAGAATTGGAGGAAGTTGAAGAGAAGGTGAAAGTGTTACAAGAAAGAGTCCTCAACTAGGACCTAGAGAAAAGGTTTGTATTTGAGGAGCTAAGGAAATATCAACAAAGTAAGAAGATACAATATATTAGAGAAAAGAAGAACCCAAGAATTCTTTTATCCATGGCTAAAAGCAAATAAAATACCCCTAATGGGTATGGACCAAAAAAATTCTAATCTTTCTAATTTTTTTCAAGATAGTGTTTTTGTTACAACAATAGGTAAGGAAGTATACAAGCCAATTAGTTAGCAATAATGACATAAATATGAGAATAGGGTAGAATGGTAGTAGTTTTGTTTAAATTTTGAAGTTTTTTCAAGTCTTATGGACTGTTTCACTCTTCAAACTTTGTATTACCTAGTTCGATGGTTTAGTGCCAACTTATTTTTAATAAAAATAGTAATTGTTTATGTTACAAAAACATTTGGTATATCTTTTGTAATAATATACTTGATTAAAAAATACTTTATTAAAATAAAGGTCTTAAACTTAAAGTATTTTTTAAGTCACTTTTTGAAAAAATGTGTAAAAGGTTATAGAATTGCATTTCAATTAAATTATAAGAATGAATCATTTATAAAGTAACATTTTTCTCAAGTTACTTTTTGTGTGAAACTTTTATTTATAAAGTAATTTTATTTTAAAAGTGTTATTTTCTTATTTTATAAAAACGAGTAAATTTGTTATTTTAAAGGTAGCTTGTTTATAAAGGTGAATTTATAGGAAAAAATAGATAAGCGAAACAATTTTTCTTACTTTTTACAACTCAACAACCTCATCGTGCACCTATCACCATGTGGGTTAGCCTCCACATTCTATGTGAAAACTTAGTTACTTCTATATTTTCTTCAAAAGAGAATAACTTTGACATCCAAATTTTGCTTTTAATGTATTTTTTTAACCTATTTTTTCAATATCTTTCCATTTAGACAATCAATGTTTACATTTGAAGTCAAATTACTTACATATCGTAATATAGTTAGTCCAAGGGATCTCATACTTATCTTGTCAAACTACTCATGTAAATAAGATATGGAGGATTTACTACATAGTAGGGGACTTTAACTAGATACCTTGGGAACACATTTTCCCCCTCTTAATGTATTTAAGAAAGCCAAATAGGATGATAAAAATGATAAAGCACATGAGTTAATCAAAATGTTCATCTCTATGGAGCATGATGATTATTACGATGATGACAATGAAAATGACATTAGTTATTTTCTTGAAGTATTAGGGGTTACACATTTTACGAGATATAGGGGATGATGGCTATCATGATGGTGATTCTAACAATCAAGATGATGATGATAAAGATGAAGATGACCATGAAAATAAATTTTGAATAGTCAATTTGATGAGTATTCCCATGCCTTAACATGCATATGATAATGATGAGGAGGAGGAGGATGACAAGGATGATGATAATGATGGTTACTAGTGGTTTTAGGATTTTGTGCTTATATGACTTAGGGGATATAATATTTAAGGAGTTTAACAAAGTGTTATTAGCTTATAGGGATCAGATCATAAATGTCATATGTTTAAATAATTAAAGTTTACAAGTGCAAGGATTTAGAGATTTTATATGGTTAATGCTACGGGTTCGTGGTTATTAAGATTGTAATTTCTATAAATTCAACATTATAAAGGCTAAAGGTTATGTCTTATAAGGGTTAATATGTGTGAGGGGTTAGGAATTCATGTAGTTATAAAGCTTAGGATTAAGGGACATTAAATTTTTTGGGTTGATAGATAAGAGTTGGGGGTTATACATTTTAGGGGCTATAGGGGATGATGACAGTGACAATGATGATGTCAGCGATGACAATGATGGACATGGTTATGATGGTGGTGATGATTTTGTTGTTATTTATGCTATCGATGATGATGATTATTATCATCATATAATATCAATGGATAATAGAGGTATTGATTACAATGATGATGATGATGAGACCATTGAAGATGATGATTATACCAATAACAATGATGAAGATAATGATCTAGCCTTTTTTTTTAACATTACAACTCTGTAAAATAAAACATAAAAGTAAAGGCTAGTAAATGTAAGTAAAGGCAGGTAAACACAACAGGTGGTGATAGATGCACGTAAGTAAAGGTAAGGTTTTAAAATAGAATACTAGTCTATAGCTGTACCTCCCTCCATATCTAAGTAGGTTTAAGCGTAAATTATGATAGGTGGATAGCATGTTCGATAAGTAAAGAGTGAATATATGTCATACCCTACTGATCTTCCTGGCATAATCAATAAATTGTTGGGCAGAACAGAACTATGAGTCTTTACTCAGCCTACCTTGCCTTTATTTACATGCATGCTTGTGCACCTAGTGTTAACCCTTGATATAACACCATTTAACCATAGTCTCATGAGACAACAGACGCATGAATTTGTACCTTTCTTTTCTTCCAGAACCCGCCGCCATATCTAAATAGTTTCCATTTGGGAGTTGTTATCCACACATATGGCTTCATCTTGGTATCACACACAGTTGACCTAACCGCTGACTAAAAAACTAGGAAGTATTTAATAAAGAAACGGGTAGGTTGTCCATACTGTGTAATGCATGACTCACTGAATCCACACTGAATCCTTCATCTGACCTCTAGGATCGGGAGTCATTATTATATCTAATTATGCTAGATTCTAGTTGGTGTTTCTGAGGCTTTGAAATTAATTAGTTGCAGGTGTTATCAAGCCTTACCCCGCACTTAACTTACAAAAAGAAAAATAGGAAGTGCAATTGGTATTTACCGCATTCTTTCATCACCACTTATATTATTATAAATTCTCACTCTTTACTTGAATAACAACAATTAGGTCAGTACCGGCTATTCACTTTGGAGAAAGTAGTTAAACAACAATACTAGCAGGTCATTCAATTATTATTTGGTGAAATTATTATTATCTGATGTCCTCGTTCAAGTGTTTATCTTGCATGAGCCTATCCAACCCCCACATGAACCTGGTGAGCCTTGAGAGGCATCATAAAAAAAAACAGGGTTCGTTCCCAATTTGGGATGATTTTCTTTACCAACTTCCCAAGACAACAAATGACCAATAAGGGGGAAAGATTTTGATCAGTAATTTAATACAATCAAAGCATCTTGAAAGGACATATGCTCATAATGAATCCATTCTTCAACTGAGATTTCCCTAAAATATTTATCCTTAATAAGAATGCTCCAAAATCCATCCAAAAACAAGATTCTCCATAGACCTTTCACACCCAACACTTCTCCAAACCAGTGTAGGTTTTTTATCCTCACCCGCCATGCTTCTTGTCTCGCCTAAGCGTAGTCCATTTAACTAGAGGGATTTGATCAAAGTTTTTCTTGAATACCAGAGAAAGTGAAAACAATTTTTCCAGATTTTATCCAAAATTCCCTTTGGAATATAGGTTATCCACATCAAATAAACATGTATACTTTCCAGAACTGCTTTGACCAGAACAAGCGAACCACCACACAAAAGCCACCAATTCTGAGCTTCAACCTTATTAAAGATCCAAATTCAACCTACATAGCAATAATTATTAGGTTTCAGGAAAAAACATAGATATTTCAGACAATGATCGAAAATAATTGTAGTAAAGGAAAGCAACTGAGAAATTTGAGCTTCGATTGTAGGGTTGATCGATTTGAACAACATAAAAAACTTGTGGAAATTAATGTAACAACCTGGTTTTGACCCCGTTTGCATTAAAATGTATATGATGTATATATTGTAATTAATCGTGGTGTCGAGCTAAAGGAAAAATCCCCACCATCGATTTATCGTTTTATGTTCCGGCCATTAAAATCATTGCCGAAGGAATATTTCATGCTATTCGGCACGTTATAATTTTTGGCATCATGTAATTATGCGTTTTAATTAAAATACCCACAATCAGCTATGTCAATGCAACCATAATGAAAAGGGTATGATTTTCCTAAGGATATGGAGGGAAATTATTTAAACCTTTGGGCCAATGGGGAAAATCCAAATGTCAATAGGAGAACCCATCAATCAGTCAACTACCCATTTTGTCTTTTCCCCCCAATCATTAAATTATGCCAGAATGTGGTTGAGTTAGTTATTGCACGGGGATGGGATGAGTATGGGAAGCAATTTCAAATTTGGGGAAAACCCATTTTGGGGGAAAACCAATTTTGACTTTTGGGGCAAGTAATCACCCAAAAATGCATGCCATTTGGCCCATTCACACAACATTCTTCATTGGCTCACGCAAGGAAGCTTGGGGAGCTTCTTACTTCCACTATTTTGCTTGTTGTATGTTTCTCATTCACGAATTAGAGCCCCTACAAGTTTTACCATCACCATTCATCCACATTGGGTTGTTGTATGTGTGTCTTTACCTCATGTGGACAGTCGTTCTTCACTCTCCTAGCTCAGAATTTTGTTTTGGGTGATGATCTGTGGTTGGGTTTCCTCCCCAATGTTTTTGTGACATTTTCCATCATTTTCCAAGCTAAGGAATTGCTGTGGATAAATTTTCAAAATTTGGGGTTGCTATGGATTTCTGTTGAGTTGTTTTAGCCACGATAGGGCCAAGAACGACTCAAGAATTGAATTTCCTAGTCAGAGCTGTGTATTACCCAAATTGTCACCTTGGTTTTGTTCTGTGGTGTTTTCTTTTCTTCCCTAGAGCTGTGAATTCCTCAATTTTGTTGTGTGTATTCCGTGGTTGGTCTTTGGACTAAATTGGAGTGGGAATGAAGGCTTGGTATGCTTAATAAACCTGGTGTGTTTGGGAGCCTCATAGGTAGAGCTAGAGGGCTGGCTTTCTTCTCCAAAACCCCTAAATAGCGATAGAAGTCAAGGCCTGAGGGGCTGTGTAGTAGAGAAGGGACTGATTCCTTGTGTTAGGTGTGTGTGGGTGTCCTAGAAGTCAGGCTAGTTCTGGTGTAGGTGTCCTTAGCTCTCTAGTGAGCCCACCAGCTTAGCAGTCAGCTTTTCCCAAATCCCTGTTGGCCTGATAAACCCAATTGTGTTGGCTTGGCTAAGTTGTGTATCTTGGCTATGTGTGAGCCTGCTTAGTTCCTTATTCCTTGGGGAATCATGCCCAGCTCGGGGGGGGGGGCAGTATTGCTGAGAGATTAAGGAGCACACTGGCCTATGGTTGGGTGGAACATTGCAGCGACATAGCTGGTTGCAGGGAGCTTCATTCAAAGATAAGTATTTTCTTCTATTTCATCTCTGCAATTACATTTACTATTTAATGAATTACAATGAACATGCAGAATGCTTGAATGTATGGTTTTGCTTCCCCTATATGGTAATAATGTATGTATGTTTAGTTCAAAGCATTTCGGTTTTTATGTGTGTATGTTCATGGGGCTAGTTGCCTGGATAGATAATGGTATGGTAGCGTACTCCTCACCGGTCGGAGGGTCGGGGACGTTACAATTGAGTTGCATACCTTTAGTTGAGAAATAAGCACCCAAAATAGCTTAAAAAAAATTCCATTCATGCAAGGAGCCTTTTCTAAACAAGAGAGTGACGTCGAAAAAAAGAAGAGAGAAATTGATGTCACTAGATACCTTAATACCTTTGAGAAAACCTTGCTGCTTAGCATTATTGATAAGCCAACTGAGTCCTTCAACGATTAAAAGGAATAGCAAGGTCAAGAGAGAGAGGGAATCATTACCTCATCCCTCTAAAGGACTTAAGTAAATGAGATATTGAACCATTGATAATCACAGAAAACGATGGAGATGAAATACAACCCATAATCCAGTTGACATTGGAGCAACAAGAAAAAACCAATTCACCTTATCAAAAGTTTTACTTAGATCAATTTTTAAGATAACCGCTAAGAGTTTGAAGTGCTTAATGGAGTGTAATCCTTTTTAGGCTGATCCCACAGGGTAGTGAATTTCCTTGACATAAATAAACCCAAATTTCTCAAAATCGAGAAGAGAACAAGCAGGTGACTGCATTCGTTTTGTCGATATTTCATAGATTTGAGACCATCTCTCTAATTCTTTCATGTCAATTCCACAGCAAGTCATTGCTCTGGAAACTTTGATGAGTGCTGATAGCTTCTCACTTTGCAAAGGAGATCTCAAACAGAACTTGTTGGGTGTGCTTAGGAATATCTCTCATATGGTGAGTAGCTCCCTGGCTATGGTTAAGAATATTTTAGCTAAGGCTTCAAGCTTGGCCAAGTTTTAATGATGAAGCCATGCATATTGCATGAAACAATTGAAGAATTCGTTAGTACTAAAAAACCAGGAGCCTAATTCCATCTTCATGATCGACCCAGATAGAGTCAAATAAACCATATATATTTCAGGTGTATTTACAACACATTCCCAAATAAGAAGGGAGTATTCGGGAATCCCAACATAGGGATGTGGTCATGTAGCAAAATAGCATGCAGATCATAGACCCCCACAATCCAAAACAAAACTCATAAAACATTAAACCCTATTAAAAAAAATTATAATTCACGTCATTAGAATCGAGAGGCCATCCATAGCAATAAAAGCAAGATGCTATTATAGTGGCCACGAGCGTTCAATCCCCACAAGAAGTGACCAAAGAGCTAGTACAATTTGTAGCCTAGCCAATGGGCTAGTACAGTACAATGCAAGAAGAATTTCACCTCTAGATAAGTGGTGAAGCTCACCACTACAATTCTCCGTTACCCATTAAGGAAAATCCCCTAAACGAAACATCATTGCACAGAAATTCTAGAATGTGAAAAGGGAAGAAGAGGTAAATGAATGAAATTCAAAGAAATTGTTACCTGGGTGATAGACAATATGGAACAGGTTGCCGGCTAAAAGTGGGTTGTTGAATGCCAGCAATATTATAATTGATACTGATATAAACAGGCTTTATCTCTAAAAGTGTTGTGCAAATCACATAGTCAATGAGCTTCTGTACATCATCCAAATGATTCACAATAACCTGCACAGTTTTTAAACTCTAACATCATTAGAGCTCCTCAACAAAGGAAATCAACATGCAATCCATTCCAGTAACCGTATAACAACACATTCTACAGAATTTGGAGACCTAAGCACATGTAACCGTCTGGAAACAATGATACTCCTGGTTGAAGTAGGGCACCCTGATTGTATGATGCACAATACAGTTGGTCCCATAGTCAGTAGAATTAGGCCGCCCATGATACATATGAAGGTAATATTCTCACTGTAATCCCCCACAATCGCATTGATAGTGTTGAGCCCCCCTCAAGCCCCCTCAATGCATGAAAATAGCCACCTATGAGCCATGCAAGGTTCATCGACCACTACTTCATCAACTGCAGTGAACTGTGGGTTGTTAGATGCATCGTGAGGGTTGTCAGAGGCATCTAACAAGGCAAAACAAAAAAGGTAAATCCACAATAAGAGAGTGGATGCCAAAAACTTAAGGAATGAGTTTAATTTATGTCTAAAACTATGTCATAAAATATTTCAATTGATGTGGCACGACTACCAAAACTTGATCGATTACGTAATTCCCTGCTTGCAGGGAATAATAAGTTGTTCCTTTCAATGATGAGCTTTTTATTTTAATTAATTGAAGTTTGGATAACATTAACCCAAAATCCATAAAATCTAACTTATGTTTCATATTTTTAACTGGTAAATTAAAAAATAAATCTACTCAACAAATATTTATGAAGGATTTGGGTTTTTCTACCACATAATATTGTCTATATATAATAAAAAAATAAACCTCTAAATTCAATAATCTTTTTGTTAAAAAGTGTTGGTAATAACTCCCGATTCCAATTAATTATTCAAATT